>VYZS01102685.1:0-35536 GCA_013400695.1 Neodrepanis coruscans
TGGGGAAGGGATGGGGAGGGGGGGTTGTGGTTTCTAACTGTCTTAGTGTTTTTCTTCAGAAAGCCGAGCGGAGGCTCAGGCTGCTGTAGGTCCTCAGATCGCGGTCGCAGGCCTTCTCTAATTATTCCGGCGTCTCTTCCGGAGCCCCAACAGAGAGATCAGCACTACTCCAGAGCGTTCCCATCCCAACATGGGCTTTGGGAAAGCTTAATTTGTCTGTTTTTGCACTTTATTGTAAGTTTTCAGTGTGTGTGAAATAAACTGTGTTACTTGTGTGTTTTTCTTTTTGGGTGTGTGTGGCTTCTCTCGGACATCTCTTGTCAGTATCACGTTTTTTAGTGGTAAAATCATGACAAAAGTATTCCCATGAAAGTTGTAGGTTTTGTGTGGATTTAAAAACAGCAAATATCCTTGTAATGAAACATCCATATCGACTGTAGAGAGGGTCATCAAATGCACCAAACAAAGCACAGATCTTGATGTAGATAGTATGGATCCAGAATACACCTATTCTCTGTTCAGTAACGAAAAGGGAGTTACAGAAAATTTTACAGACAGATAGTACTTTTTCTGTGCTAGGAAGTGACTTCATCAAAATCAAATTTCCATCAACTCCATAAGCAATTACAGAAAATGTCAAACTCTTGATAACATCTAGGAAGTTGGTTGCTGTTCGAATATATGATAAGTAGCATACACATGAGATGGCAGTTGAATTAATATACTGGAAGTCTTTCCTTGATTAATCTATATATATAAATCACATTAATCAAGGAGTCTTTCTACTAAGTTTAATTTATAGGTATTTTACTGCCAGAAGAGTTTATTAATAGATATGTCCATCTTTGATTACTCCAAATGCTCTCAAGGCCAAACTGGAAAGATAATAGGTTTTTTTTCTGCTTCGTTGTTGATTTTTTGACCTTCTGGTTATACTGGGAGAAACATCAACTTTAATAAGACATTGACAGTAAACAACATGATCTCACTGAAAGAATTGATTAAATCTACTTGTGATGTCAACGGGTTCTTAAATAGCACTCTTTATCACATTGAGCTGCTGTGAAGTATATTAAATGACCAAATGACTGTTGTGAGATATATAGAAATTTTCTGTAAAACAGTTGATAGAATTTTTGTAGTAATTTGTATCATGTATTATTATGGAATCATAGAATGGCTTGAGTTGCAAGAGACCTTAAATATCATCTTGTTCAAATTCCTCTGCCATTCCTCTGTTGTCAGGGGAGGGGGGTGGGCTCAGGTCTTTAATTAAATCACATTTCTAATCTTGAACACTCCCAGGGACAGGGCATCCACAAATTCCTTGAGCAACTTGTTCTAGTGCGTCATCACCCTCAGAGTAAAGAACTTCTTCCTAATATCTAATCTAAACCTGCCCTTGCTGTTTGAAACAATTCCCCGTGTCACTACATGCTCTTGTAAATAGTCTCTTTCCATCAGATATTGAAAGGCTGCAATTAGGTCAACCGGAAGCCTTCTCATTTCCAGGATGAACAGCCCCAATATTCTTAGCCTTTTTTCTTAGGAGTAGTGTTCCATCCCTCTAAACTTGGCATCCCTCCTCTGGACTTGCTCCAACAGGTCTACGTCCTTCCTGTGTTGAGGGACTCCAGAACTAGATGTAGTATTTTTCTTGCTTTACAAAGTATCTACATATTTACAGTATTTACATTTTTAGCTATTTAGTATACTCAATATCACTGTTTCATACTAAAAATAATATGTACTCTCATGTATGCTTGGTTTGCACAAATATTTAATTAAGCATTATTTTTAGTTTTAATTTTCATTGGTGGACAGTGTGTTAGTCACAGTAATGTAGAAAAATCTGTGCATAAAATATATGTCTCCTTTTGCCTATTCTACTTGTAAAAATAATTTGCTGCTGCATCTCTCAAAGACTGATGTCAATTTAGCTGCTCAAATGCTAAATTAGTTTTAAATCTCCACTGTCTCTAGTGGTTATAGTTTTCATTAGTGTTTGAATGATGAAAATTGGTCAGCAGCAAATCATAATGTTCACCAGAGAACTGCATACTAAAATCTATTTAATCAAATATTACACCTTGGTAGAGTCCAAAAAGACAGCCTGTAAAACATGGGGTTTATTTTCCTGGAGGATTTACTTTTCAGTGAACTTGCCTCAAAATAGAGGCAGGTTATAACATCATGTTTTGAGGCCTTAGAAATGGCTTCTACTTTGTCAAATTCAATCAGCAGGATTGTGTCCCTGAAAAAAAAATCTAAAAAACAAACAAAACAAACAAACAAAAAAAACACCAAAACAAAACCAAACAAGCTCCCAGAAGTAATTCGTGTAAAAAAACCCACAACAAAAACACAAACCAACCACCAAACAACTTTCAAACCAAAAAAACCCCTGTAGTCTCTGTTCTGTTCTGCACTGTTTCCACAGCAGTGCAGAAACTAAAGACAGAGGCACAGCACAGGTGTTTTACCATGTTTTAGCATTTTGAAAGATCTTTTATTCTCTCAAGTTGCATTTTGGAAAGGGTAAAATTCTTAAAAAGAAAATAGTGGGTCCTACACAAGATAGTATTTAAGTCTCTTTATCATTTATACTCTTACTGGTAACGGTTTAGAAGCAAGTTTGGTATGGAGAAAGGCACTGCAGGTTTTCAGGTGAATACTAGAGAAGCGTAAAGAAAAAGAGCCTTAAGCATGCCTGCAGGGAGATTCATTTTAGTACAGAGAATGAGTACCTTCCACAGTGATGTATTAAAGTCCACAGTGCTTTTATATCATAGAGGACCAAATCAGGAATGCTTTCATTGAAGGCAGCAAACAAAATTTTAGGTGACATTTGAAGCAGGTTCTTATTTCTTGTCGCAAGATTTGGTTTCATACATATATAAACATGCTTATTTTTAAACTTTTTTCTGAAGCTCACAAGGTAAACAGGCTTTTTTACTGACTGTAAAAAAAGGCTACAGACACACAGTATAACCTCTCAAATGTAATGGATGTTCAGGTGAATAAAAGCAACATCTCTTGTGTGCCCTCATAGAACTAGTGATCTATTGAACCAGACAAAGTTACTCACCTATGCTGTTGCTCAGAAGCAAGCAAGAGAAATGAAAGTAAGGAATCAGCTCTTCAAAAGTTGCATCCACTGATTGTCAGTTTTGTCCATTTCATACCTTCTTTCTGAGCATCAATTCAACACAAAGCAAGTGAATACCATTGTCTTCTGATTTCAAAAGTATTGAGGCATTACAGAAGCTTGTTTCAAGTGGAATTGAAACTATAATTGTTGTAAGACAGTAAACAAAAGTTTCATTCATTCATGCATAATGCCTTTCAAAAGGAATGTAACAAATGTGTAGCTTGGATCCCCTCCATTCTTCTCTCTTAGTGAGTAGTTCCATGTACCGCTGAAATGCTCTTACTTTGGTCCCTCTCCTTGTGGATGAAAGGTACCTTAACCCGATATCACACAGAATAAAGGAGTTAACTATAGAAATACATGTTCCTCCAGACCTGCTCATTAGGAAATATATTTTCTGGTTTTTCTTTTTAAATTTACACTAACTGCCTAAATAGACATTAAGGACAGTTTTATAAGAACAAATTTATCAAGGGTGAAATGGCATTTACACAATTGCTAGAGGTATTTGTATCTATTCAGACATTGACTGCATCTTTCAACCTTTTGATCAGACTTGTTCATTTTAAAATTGTAGCTCTTGATCTTGAAAATAATTTAAAAAAACCATCCTCAAAACAAACCCTTCTCAAAGGTGTGATTATCCATATGGCTCACACCAGTTATTTCAATCTATCATTGCAGCCCATTTTCTTTGCATTAAAAAAAAAAATATTAATAGAGTCATTCTATTAATTCATTCATCCCCTAAAGGATACCTTTGAGGGGAGCATTTTAGTAAGAATTAATTTTTTTCAACATGATTTTTTTTTTACAACTATATTTTACTCTTGAACATGCTTATTCAAGTAATCACTTGCTCAGTTCAGTATTGTGTCTCCATGGCCACTATGTGAACACGTGTCTGGTATGTACTTGAATCAATACTGTTATTGTAAGGTACAATGGCTTATTTTTTCAGTCTGCTTCTAATTGTTCCTGTCTCTCAGGAAGCATGTCTTGGTCCTGAAAACAGTGGATTCATGATGCAGACTACTTAATTAAGACAGCACTAAATTATAATTTAGAGGGGATCAAGACACTGATCCAGCAGCTTCATTCTACATAAAGCTATCATTACCATTTTTAAGAGTTTAATAAGCTCTTATATATTGTCTCTTATGTTCCAGTAGCAGTTTTCATCCTCTTTAAAACACGTAAACATTAAAACAGGAGCATTGTGTCTATTACTATCAATTTACCATGTTCTCACATTTCCAACATAAAGTAGATGTTTGATTCCTGCTTTAGTTGTCTATAAAGACCCTTCAAGTATTTTTCAGTAAAAAAAGTATTGTTTAAGAGTTTTCATCAGTCCTTTGATGGAGCACATCTATTTCTCCTCAGTAGTTTTTTCATTTTATAGCCATTGTATCTTGGTACAGGATCTTTGTATAATCAAATTCTAGAATTTTGTTTTTGTTGTACAGCTACATGATGTGTGTAATTCACATATCGTATATTACACTTCAGAACCTCTTTACTGTAGTGCAAAGTGTAGAAATTTTGGAGAATTGTGTGTTATAATAATGTTAATAATATTTTAGTATAATAATGATTTTTAAACAGAAACATAGACATGGCTCATACTCAGATATTCAATGCTACTCACTGAAATGCTAATAAAGTACATTTGTTCATTTTTTTTTGTTAATATGTACCTTAAGAGGATAATGTTAGGGATTGATATAGTTCATAAGTAGTTTGCATGTCTTTATAAGAGGCTTATTTGGCTAGTATAGAGTTATGCCTGGCCTGAAGGCCTCTTCCTGGAAAGAATAAAAATCCCATTAATTTACAGTAATATGAGACAATGTTTCTAGTTCATATTTAAACAGATATATTTGGTACCTAATGTGACACTTCCACATTCATTGTTCTTATTGGCATTTAACACATTTGCCAAACCTAAGATAGGAAATAAAAATTTTCCTTAAGACCATATTCTTATTAATTACTTGTTCCAGATGGCACTTCCTTTCAACAAACCTGTCTTTTTATAAGAATAATTTTCTTGTCATCTCTTTCACCTTCTTTTACTGTTTCATAAAAGAAGCTGGGCTTTAACTTTTTTTAATAGTAGATTTCTGCTGTTTTCTCAGATTCTAGTGTTCGACACATCTCTCCCTTTAGTATAAGATCTGGAGAAGTTGAAAGACATGAAGTAGATATGTAAATAAGACAGATTTTTTTTCATAATACACCTATTTTCTAGGCTATTGATGCAATAATATACCTTATTCCAATTTTCTGCTTTGTCTCTCCTGAAACACACTGTGGCTTATTCTTCGGGTGAGATAACATTGTATAAACATCTCCTTTTGTTCACATCTTTCTTTCCCCCTGCAGTGAATGCATTCAAATAACTCATTACTGTTACTGTGTTCACTTAAGGAGTAGAATTGATGTTCTGGAAAGCTATCACAGAAATTACAAGGATTATTTTATTCACTGTACAAATTTACAAAGTGCTTATTCTAATGGATGCCTATAGGAAGCATACAACAAGTTCAAAATATTTCACTTTCTTAAATTTTGTGTACAGTTTTTAGCTGCTTCTTCTGTAACATGGCCCTGGTACACAGGAAACTCTGATAGCTAATGATGTAGTCTATGTGTACTCTAAACATACCTTTCTGCTCAAGTTTTCATTGAGAGTCTAGATTCAGTTTTCTGAGTTTTGCTGCCCCACACTGGGATTACAAGAAACTACTTCACAAAAATCTAACTGAAAGGGGAAAAAGCAGTGAGAAAAGAAAGGTAAAGGTACATGAAAGTCATGTGTGTTTGTAAGTTTCCTGTAACCTCTATAGTTCAATCTATTTCCTTTACCCTTAATTGCAGCATAGCTACACCAACAGTTTTTGCACTTCTGAATTTTTGCTCTTAATTGTTTTCTTGACCTTCTTTAGTCTCTAGCTTCAATTCTTTGCCATTCCCATTTTCTCTTACACAATGAACTCTCAGTTGTATTTGTGTCAATTTTAACTGCTGTATTTTTAAAATAATTTATTGTAATGCTAATTTGCACAGTCTTGGACTCAATTGTGTAGTTTGGTATTCCTTCTGAATTGTTAGTGTAAGTAGTTTTGATAGGTCCAGCACTATTAGCTGCATTTTCTATTTTGTTAGCTCGGTGCTTATCCAAGAATTTTTAGATAGGATTCATGACTTGTAAAACACTAGGGTTTTTTTGTCAGATGGGGAAGGAAAGGATGAAATTAAACTAATTCCAATTTCTATATAACACAACTAATTCCTTTTCTGTCGAATCATACTTGTCTTCTAATCTGAACTTTCCTGCCTTTCTTGTGTCCAGAGTGTGACATCTTGTATAAGTACTCAAAAGATTAATTATGTTAACAAGTAGTAATTACGTTAATAGGTAGGTGTTACGATAAGATTTTGAATTTGTCAATGCATTGAGAATATTTTCTAAGTTAGATGCTAGTAAGTAGGTATTCCTCAAAACATATGAGCTGAGGTGCCTAAAAGATATATCAGTTTGTTCATTGTTGAGAACCAGGCATAAGCACATAAGCATCTTGCCTTAAACATTCTGACTGCTGTGACAGGGAAGTTGTTAATGAAAGAGAGGGTCGAAAAAGGTGGGGCAATGCTGTTTGGAGCCAACTTCCTTTTTGTTATGGGATGAAACATTCTTCTTCTGGGGGGAAGAGGGGTTGCGGGTCTTTTGGGGGTTTTTAGAGGTTTTGGGAGAAGGTGTATTAAACCTCTGTTTTGTATTTTTGAAAGAAAAGCAAGGCAGACAGGCTTCAAGGAGACCTCAAGACGCGGCACCGGCCCCCTGCAGTTTCCCCGCAACTCCACAGACGCATGGAGGTGGTGTCAGGGCCAGGCGGGAAGGGGGAAAAGCCTTGTGGCAGGTGCAGGTGCCCTGTTCCATTTCTGTGGTCTGCTGCGGATGGCAGGAGCAGCTCCCACGGCCTCGCTTCCCTGCCGGTTTGCTGCCCGGCAGCAGCGGTGGCGGGCCAGGGGGCATTTCCCCACTGGGGGTGCCACAGCCTATGTGTTCCCGGCAGCCACGGTGCCCACGGCCCTGCCGGCTCGCTCTTCCAGGGTAGGTGCAGTGTAGGCGTAGCGTGTCCTGGTCCTGGCTGGCGGTGGCAGCAGGGGCCATGGCCGAGCCCTGGGGTAGTGGCATTGCTGGCCTCGGGAAAGTGCATGGCTGACGCTGCTGTCCCAGCGTTTGGAGGCCGGCAGCTAGCAGCCTTCCCTCACCCGGTTACGGGCAGTGCTGGTGAGTGACAGCAGGTGTGGTGCACGTGCAAAGTGCAGTGCCAGATGAGAGAATGCTGGCAGCCCTCACAGCAGGTGAAACCACCCTCGCAAATGGCTGCCACTGGCATGGGGGGTGAGGGCAGCCCAGAGCCGGTGCCCAGGGCGCCCCGTGGCACTCACGGGAGGCTCCTCCCCGCCTCGGGCCCTGACCATGAGGCATTTAGGTGGGAAGCACCGCCATATTGCCTCGTGGCAAGGTCTTGTGGAGGGGAGGTGCCCAAGCACCCTTAGCCAATCTGGAGGAGGCAACCTGCGCTGGGAGGCACTCTGAGATCACGCGGGAATAGACTCCCTATAAAGCAGCAAGGCCAGAAGCCCTCCCTTCTCTTTGGGACTCAGCAGTTGTCAGAGCTGCATCACAGCACATCTCTGGTCTGCAATTTTGCCGTGGCTCAGGCAGCAGCACAGCTTTATCGACAGCGGAGGCAGCGCGGGGCTGAGGACCATATCACTCACCAGCTGTGGTATTTCTGTCCCTTTTGGGTTTCCTCCCGGGGTTTCTTTTATTCTCCTGTTTTCCAGGAAACCTCGGAGCAGTACCCAGCGCCTTTCCACCTTCCTCCCTTACTCCATCAGCCCAGCAGCCAGCCATGGAGGAACAGTCTGTCTCCCTTGCATTGTTATTTGCCGGGTTCTTTGTAAATAAATTCTGTCGTTTGTTGTTGAAACTATTGTATTCTCTCATCACTTTTGACTTCCCCTAGTGTCCAAAGCAGGACACTTTTCCACCTTTAGGCTCATTCTCATTGCCCCTCTGCCAAATCCACCCCCAACTCACTGCCTGGAGGACTCAAAATTTCTGTCTGTGCATGTGTGAATGGCACAAACATCTATTTCACATGAGCATCTATTTTACATGGCGCGCACCAGCTAAACTATAAAATGCAGTGAATTGGTCCCACTGTCTTTTCCCCCCTCTTTTTTTCTTTCTTTTTGTTGGCCTCAAGTCTGGACTGTCTATGTGGCAGGAACAATACAGGATCTAAAGACTAGCAATCTTTTTAATTCTCTTTCTCTCTTTTCTGTCTTTAATTTTCTCCTCTATCACTTTGCCTTGGCAAAGTGAAGCTATCATACTCTATCCTGTACTCCATACAGAAGTTTGTTGTGAGGTTTGGGAGCTTGTCAAAGTGTGTTGTAAAAGTTAAGGGCTTGTTAACCAATATTTTTGAGACNGGCATTTAGGTGGGAAGCACCGCCATATTGCCTCGTGGCAAGGTCTTGTGGAGGGGAGGTGCCCAAGCACCCTTAGCCAATCTGGAGGAGGCAACCTGCGCTGGGAGGCACTCTGAGATCACGCGGGAATAGACTCCCTATAAAGCAGCAAGGCCAGAAGCCCTCCCTTCTCTTTGGGACTCAGCAGTTGTCAGAGCTGCATCACAGCACATCTCTGGTCTGCAATTTTGCCGTGGCTCAGGCAGCAGCACAGCTTTATCGACAGCGGAGGCAGCGCGGGGCTGAGGACCATATCACTCACCAGCTGTGGTATTTCTGTCCCTTTTGGGTTTCCTCCCGGGGTTTCTTTTATTCTCCTGTTTTCCAGGAAACCTCGGAGCAGTACCCAGCGCCTTTCCACCTTCCTCCCTTACTCCATCAGCCCAGCAGCCAGCCATGGAGGAACAGTCTGTCTCCCTTGCATTGTTATTTGCCGGGTTCTTTGTAAATAAATTCTGTCGTTTGTTGTTGAAACTATTGTATTCTCTCATCACTTTTGACTTCCCCTAGTGTCCAAAGCAGGACACTTTTCCACCTTTAGGCTCATTCTCATTGCCCCTCTGCCAAATCCACCCCCAACTCACTGCCTGGAGGACTCAAAATTTCTGTCTGTGCATGTGTGAATGGCACAAACATCTATTTCACATGAGCATCTATTTTACATGGCGCGCACCAGCTAAACTATAAAATGCAGTGAATTGGTCCCACTGTCTTTTCCCCCCTCTTTTTTTCTTTCTTTTTGTTGGCCTCAAGTCTGGACTGTCTATGTGGCAGGAACAATACAGGATCTAAAGACTAGCAATCTTTTTAATTCTCTTTCTCTCTTTTCTGTCTTTAATTTTCTCCTCTATCACTTTGCCTTGGCAAAGTGAAGCTATCATACTCTATCCTGTACTCCATACAGAAGTTTGTTGTGAGGTTTGGGAGCTTGTCAAAGTGTGTTGTAAAAGTTAAGGGCTTGTTAACCAATATTTTTGAGACTAAATAGTGAGCTGGTTGCCGAAGGGTAACTATAAAATAAAGCATAAAAGTCCATAAGACACATGGACTGGTGTTTTTGTTCAGCCTGATGAGGGTTTAAAAAGAACGTCATGCTGCCTCCTGAGTGGGTCATGACACTATATTCTGCTCCTAGGCATGGCAAGTCTCAGTTCTAAACTCACTTCTGATTTGACCTGAATTGTAGCTCAGTCCTTGAATTATTATGATAATATATGGTAATATTTCTTGACTGGATGAAAGGATAAAATTTGGAGCTGGAGTTCCAGATGACTTCTCTTTGTTCAGAGAGAGTATAGTAGAGGCAACAATACTACAGTGCTGAGCCACAGGGCTACATGTTTTCCTGAATAGTCCTCACAGGCTCTATCCATTGTCATTGTTCGGAAATCACAGTTTTGGCCTCAAACACCCTACTTTTGTTCAATCTGAACAGTTGGTTTCATCTGATTAAATCACAGGCTGGACTGATTATGAAGGCTAATTGACTGAAGGAAAATCCAGAGAGAACATACAGATTTGTGCTAAAGGAATAAAGAATTAAATCCTTGAAACTTAAGGGAAAGATTGGACCTTCTCCTGTAAGTAAGATCTTGAGAGCATAACTTCCTGCTGATTGTGGATTTATCTAGTGGGATTCCTCCTCAGTTCTCAGTGGTTGCTACCAAGACAGATAGTGACCAAAATACACACTTGTCCTTAACTGGAAGACTGTAAAATTCTTTCCACTTAGAATTTAGTAATGTTATCGATATATTTACTTTTGAGATTAAAATATAAATATCTTTTATTTAGTTTAAATTTAAATCAATGTGCAGATGAAAAGTAGCACAGATGTTTCCTTAGTATGAGAATGTCTCACTCTGTATACTATCAGTCTTCTGTCATCCTTCTATCAAATGGAAAAATAGGATGGATAAATGCTTTCTTATTTGTGAGACTGTCTTTTAGTGTGTCTTAATTTTAGTATTAAACTGTTGATTAAAAGGAAAGAAGCAATATGATTTTCAATATATTTTTAGATAAGCTTTTTCTTCTTGATCTGTTCAGGTTTTGTCCGGGGAAGAGTTAATTTTCTTGGTAGTATGTGCCCGAGTCTTGGATCTGTGGTGAACAGAGTCTTAATACTAGAGGGTTGTTTTCCTTATTACTGAGCAATGCTTACAGAGAGTCAAGGTCTTTTCTGCTTCTCACACCATCAGCACACAAAGAGTTAGCTGTAGACACAGCTGGGACCACTGATTCCAGCTGACCAAAGGGATACTCCAGACAATATGAGATTGTCTCAACAGTAAAAGCTGGGGAGAGAAGGCAGAAGAGGGGAACATTTGAAGTAAGGGATATTTGAAGCATTTATCTTCCCAAGTAATCTCTATGCACAATGGAACCATGCTGTCCTGGGAATGGCTAAGCACCTGCTTGCCTATAGGAAGTGGTGAATGAATTCGTTGTTTTGTTTTGCTTGTGTGCACAGCTCTCACTTTCCCTATTAAACTGTCTTTATCTCGACCCAGTACTATTCTATCTTTTAACCTTTCAATTTTTAGCCCCATCACACAAGGGGAAGTAAGTGGGATTGGATATGCTTAGTTGCTGGCTGAAGAAAAACCATAACACAAACAAAGGTTTAGAAATTCTATGAGGATATAGCTTTTATGAATATATTGATATACTGAAGACAGAAATTTTTTTCTTTTTTTTTTTTTTTTAATCCACTAACATCATAGAGGTATCAAGGATTTCAATTGATAAGTGCATGCAAGATGCCTAAATAATCATGCTTCTAATGTCTAGATCAATGAAATAAAATTCATGCTTCATTGCATTGCATAAGTAATGTATTCAGTTTTATCTGAGTCAAAAACCCTTTCCCTTCTATTCATCTCACTGGTTTACATGGGTCTAATGACAAGTAATGAAAAGACATAGCTTGTTCATAGCTGCAGCCTTACTGACACCATGTAACTAACGCCACTCTTTGCAACAGTGCACCAGGAGCAGGAATAGACCTTTCACACACTGAAAATTTTACATGGGACGAAAGAATAAGATTTGCTTGTCGTTGGTACAGCGTAAAAATCATGTAAACAAAACACTGTTCTCTTGAATTCAGTCAGTATCTCATACAACCAAATAAAAAATCATGAAGAGGTGGAAAAAAAAAAGGAATAATTTTTGAAATAAAACCTTCTTATTCTTTAGCAGAGGAGTTATTATCTGCACTTAAAGGCTGTTTCAGCTAAGATCTCAGTCTGAGCTCTGGAAAGGTACATGTTTAATTCTGTGTATCAAACTATTGAATTGACAGTAGTCAATATTTTTTTTATATTCTCAGTAATATAAAGTCAGAGATGAAGAGTGAAATGAAAATTATTTTTTAAATATAGACTCAAGTTAGCACAGGTCTTGTTATTTATTGGTGGCTCTATACTGTATGAATACTGAGCATTAAAATAATGTAAAATTAGAAATATCTCAAAATCGCTGTTAGTAATGTTTTATCAAAACTTTTCTAGTAGTTATGATTGAATTCTAAAATTAATTTTGAAATTAAGGAAGATCTTGAATAAAACCTTTTTTTTTGTTTATGAAAGCCTACTTATGAAATCCTAGTTAGCATCTTTGAATTTGCTCTGCTACCAGTTCTATTACTCTTCAGGAATACTTTTGCTTGCATACAGATACAGTTGTCTGATCATTTTTACTAAGCATGTTGAATACCCTATGTGGGTCTTGATTTTCATCCACAGTTTCTCAGTCGCTTGTGTTGTGAAATGACAGGTCCTTGGAGGAGAAGGTGCTTGTCCTTCCTGGACATTCCTTCAGAAAGCTACCTCTACAGCACATCCTCCATGGAGTCTGCCTGCAATATAATGATTCCGCTGTCAAAAAGCACTTTTAGACTTTGCTTCTTCTCTTGCTTTCTTTTAATCTCTGTTTTCAAACATATCAGAACAAGTTATGTCTCCAGTCTTCATTTTCATGAGTTTCTGTGACAAATGTGATACTCCACTTTCTTAGATGATCTTCTATGAATACAATAAAATAAAAGGCTTTAAAAAGTTGTCTTTATTAGCAGGGACACTTCTATATAGAAGTAAACTTGCACAATGTTAAGGAATATTTTATCCTTTAACAAATTTCCTAGGCTTTTACTTTGGTCTTTTTTGTGCTCTGGAGAAATTATTGTTTGGATGCAGTACAAATGAGTTTGTCAGATAAGCTCATTCTCCAGTCTAACAAACTATGTGAATTTATTTAAATTAACATTGCATTTAACAAGCCTGTGTATTATCTTCCCATGCATTTGATAAGAATTTCATTTTTCTCTACTAACTGAACAGGGGAGGGAGCAAAAGTACTGTTCTGATTTTCTTCATCAATTCACAATGACCTAATATATAAGGAAAGTCAACTCAGGATTGTTATTTAGACTCTTTTTGAAAAGAAGCCAAGATGTTCTTCTTCTTCCCTTTTTACAACCGCATTTCTCATCCCGTTGTCTAGTTCTGCTCAGAACTTAGGCATCATGTTTCTCAGAATGCTAAGACAGTTTAGTTTCAGTTTAAAGAACTTACAACTTCTTTGGATCTATACTCATTCTCTTAATGACAGGAACAAGCTTACCAATTTGTCTATATCATGCTATGATACAAATCTTTGTCCTCATAGCTCACAGTTAAGTTTTAAATTATCAGCTTTTCCAACAAAACTCCAACTTTTACAGAATTAAAAACATCATACACTTTCCAGTAACTTGTACAAAATGTTATATTTGGTGTTAGGAGCATAACATTCTAGCCAGGGAAGAGTAATTATGTGATTACTTCTCAGAATACAATTGTTTGGCTATTGATGAACTGGGGTATAAAACAGGAAAAAGACAGGCTAATTGTGCCTAACCCCTGGTGTACATGGAAGGGAGGATAATTTCATAGGAATTTTTGCGAACTCACAAACTGGAATTCTAATTCTAAATTCTTTCTAAATAAATAATGTGGAGAACAAAGCCCCACAAGGGCTTGTACTTCTTGGTGCAATGTCATAAGATTCTAATGTTTAAAGATTTTATATAAAATACAAGTAACATGACCTTGAAAGGGGAAGAAAATAATTATGTTATTGCACTTTGAGCACAAGTAAAGTGCAGTAAACAAGTAAAAAATTCAGAAAATAGAGAACACGATAAACAAAATGAAATGGGAAGAACATTTTACTGAATACAAAAATAAGAATGGTTGTCAAAACTACAAACAAGATAAGTAGCATTGGAAGCCTGCTTGGGAGATGGGTAAGTAAGCAGCAAAAAAACATTGTGCATGAGAATGGAGAACAAAGATGACAAGCCTGCTGCAGTCTTCTGCACTTCTTTTGCACAAGAGCTCTGAAGTTTGATCACTTCGACTTTTCCAGCTGAGGCCACCCAAGACAACATCTGTAATTGCTAAGTATTAGCATCAGCTCTATGGTATTTGTATCCTCACAGCTAATTTATATTCTAGGTGTCAAAGACAAACAGTTTTGTACAGAGGGTGAATACGTGCTGACAATGTATAAGAAATAAGCTTTAACATGAAGTGTGTTGATAATAAATTAATATTGTATTTTTTATTTTAAATATAAAACTAGTAGGATTTATCAGTCTTATAAAAGCAACCATCACATGGATATGTAACTTCCTTCCAGATAAACAAATACACACACAAAAAAAATGTTGTTGCAGAAGTTCTTTAAATAAAACATGAGGTGTTACTAAACTAAATCTTTTAAATTTTGTGGCATTTTTTTTCTTAAAGGCTTCTAGAAAGGTAATTGCAGAGTTGAGATGCTAGTCACTAAATTTAAGTTAACTTATGAAGTTTATAAACTGGGAAAATGCTAACATCTCTTGTTTCTGTAAATTACTATGGCCACTTAAATATCTTTTCTAACCTGACGAAATACTGAAGACCATAATTTTTCAGTGTGTTTGTACTGTCTCGAAAAACATGCTGAAACTTTCCATATTAAGACAATTCCCAGACATCAAGCTGTCACTACCATCACATTTTTTTCTACATATAGTTGCTTATTACTAACAACTAAAGACAAAATAAATTTTACAGTCTATAGTGTTTCTATAAACATCCTCGGATGGCAGTTAAAAAGTCATTACAGTGTTTTATTCTTCTCTTTATAACAGGAACTTTCTGAGAGAAACCACCCTCATTCTCTCATTTATGTAAAATAAAAATCTTTCTTCCTCAGTTCTGTGTATCACTTTGAAACTGCTTCCAAAATGATGTAGGTTTACTGCTTTAAAACTCTAGAGAGGAGTCACTAGGTGAGTGTCTGTCACTGCAGCAGGGGATGGTGGCAGTGGTGGTGATGAGAGTGAGTGTGCAGAAGGTTTGGTGTAGGGTTCCTTCTGGATCTCAATAAGGAAAGCCCAACAAAAAAATGGCTTAGTAAGTTAATTGCTCTAATAAGAAAGAATTATAAGATAAACATAGATAGAAAGTCCTTAATCTCATCAATGATGGGCACCCAACATTCATGCAGCATCAGTCGGAGCATAGATAGATTTTTCCCATGGTGCTGTGAAGAGCAGATGCTGTCCATGGAGAGACACTGTCTCTTTTGACCATCTGAGTTATCATGTAATATCCTCACAAGAAAACAATTCTGTATCTAAAGGAGGCTTTTATAGGACTTCCTGCTGCACAGTTAGGTAAAAGCAAGGCCAGGCAGGTAGTGTAATTGAAGGTATCAAGTGAGACCTGCCTTCAGACCCCTTGGGCAAAAATAGCTGGCCAAGTTTCTCTGGCTGCTGAGGGACTGTGCACCACCACAGAGCCTAAAGCCCTGCTGGACAGACAGTACAACACAGGCCTGTCCCTGCTTAGGTTAACTCTTGTATGGATCACTGACTCCAGTAAAGATAAATACACTGGTAGAATAGAATAATACAAAGGGTTGATTTCCATTAATGTTTAAATTTATTAAAGAAGAAAATCAAGAAGAAAAAACACATGTATCTTAAGTATATTTTAAGCAGAAAATATAAAATACTTCAGTATGCGCATTTTCTCTGTAAAACTGAAATTGCTTTGGACAGAGAACAAGTGTTAAAATATCATGGCCTTGGTGAGGACAGTTCTAGAAATGATCAGTAAAAGGACTTAAGGTACTTAAGTTTTCACTGTTTTGTTATAGGTGGTATCAAGTGTAAGCATAAGTGGTGCATCTTCATAGCACCAGCTTCAGCACATAGCGCAGAAGATGTATAAATTGATAAACAAGGAGAGGAGAAAACTAATTTAAGAATACCAGTGCTTTTGTTTTCTCTTTTTATTTTTTTTTAAAGTCATCCATCTCTCACAAAAACTGTGTGACAATGAATTAACCTGACTTCATGATGTACGTAAAAGGCAGGTGTCTGTAATGAAGAGTTAGGATTTTTCAGTCTGTATTTTCTTCAACTTTATCCATTGGGTGGCACAGACATTCTCCTTGTTTAAGATCCTCATGTTTAATGTTCAAAATTTTAGTCAAAGGTGTTCAGAAGTGTACCCAGCATTGTGTTTCTCACACAGGTAGGAGTTTTCTGCCTGTATTTCAAGCTACATGATGCAAGCCAGCTCTTAAAGGAAAACTGTATAACTCTTTCAGTTGAAGGTACGTTGTGCTGGAGCTCCTTGTGGGGAGCATAAAATGATGAAAGAGCTTTTGGAGTAAAGGTGACTTGTGCCTGGCTATGTGGAGGTGGACAGAATGGTCTTGGGTTTATTTGTGAATCATTCTGTGATTTTGCATTTACTGACATATGTTAGTCTTTCTGCCTGCTTGTTTCCACAGTCTTTTCTTACCTCTTAGCTCTTTCTTCCCTGTTCCTGATCATGCAATCCTACCTCTTCATTGTGCTAGCCTGGAGTTTTCTGGATTCCATTTTTCTGTCTGTTTTGTACTAAATTAGTCTTTGAGTACACTACTTTGTCGAATCATCTCACAGGAGATTTTCTTTCTTCCCTTCTACATTTTATGCTAATGACCCTTTCTTTTTCTTTAGATTAAGAATTTAAAAAACACTATAGGTCAGACTATCTAATTCACTTAATTGGCAGTAGCCCCTTTCTTTTCTTTTTTTTGTGGCTCACTTAACCTTCTGTCATCTTAGGAAATTAAATTTCCTTACAGTGGGCCTTGATAGCGGCACAAGCTCGAGCACAAAGCAAATGGTGGACATATGCTACGAGATATGAGGAATGGAGCTGGAGCAGAAGAGTATAGATCACCACTCCCAGGAGGCACAGATCTTCCTGTATTGTTTCACTAGATTTGATGAAACTATATTCTTCAAAGAGATGAGAGAAAATCCTGCTGGTGAATGTCTTGAAAATGATTATTCAGTGAACAGAGCTGGGCAGCGCAGAATAAGATTTACCAATTAAGTATATTTTGAATGTTACAACTGCTCGAGTTGAGGGCAGCTCCTGCAGTATTCTGGAAATGTAAACCTGGAGAGCATTTCAATGTGTTTGCAGGTCACATTTTCTGTAGTGAAACAAGCTTAAATATAACTGCCATAACTGACATGATCCTTATTCTTTAAGTAACGTGAACATGTTTGTAAGTGGCCTACAGAGAAAGATATTTCTTACAAGTACAAATGCTTTCAAGAAAACCAAGGTTTTCAGTGTCAGTGTTGTTACTTAAGCATTTAAATTGGTGTCCTTTTATCGAACTGTGCATACTTTTCAATGCATCAACTAATACTCAGTTTGTTTGGAGGTGGTTGAATGTCACTGATGATATATTGGTTTATGCTTAGCTAGCAAGGACTTACAGCCCCTCTTAGTAGTAAGGAATTTTATAAATATGAAAAGCTACTAGATTACAGTGTGCATACAGATAAGCCCAGTTGGTTCCAGTGGATCTATAAATGTAGCCATTTTATTACACAGCTTTTAACTAAAGGAAAAGATAGGTGGGAAAATCTTGGTAAACTAGTTTGCAGAATACAGAAATAAGCAATTGTTTTGTAATTACATGAAGTAGATGCAAAAATGTATTTTTTTAAGATTTCTCTAAGACAATTTTGATGTATTTTTCAGAAATTAAATAACAATTATCATTAAAATAATTACACTGCTATTATCAAAATAAACATTAAAAAATTCACCACCACACACCACCCCACCACCCCCCAATTAAGAAATTTGCATTAAGGATTAATGCAAAAGAAATAATAACAATATAAATAAAAGAAGCACTATCAAAAGCTGAAGTAAATTACACAGGAAAAATGGGTAACCTAAAAAACAGAGGTGACAGAAATTAACTGGTTCATGTCTGTATACTGATATACCAAAGTCAGAATGTATTTCTAAAGTGCATTAATGTTAAGATATTGATCTGCTCCATCATGTGCGGAATCAAAGACATTAATGTGTGTCTTTTGCAGGAAGATTCTTATTTATATTCACTGAGTAGTTAAACAGGACTGGACAGTGTATGGATGGATACGCTATTATTACAGGAAAATTGTAAGAACCTATATTGAAGTGTAATATTCAGAGAAATGCAGTCCTGAACATCTATATTTAGATGAGTGAACTAAATATTGTATTAAATATTATATTGAGTAAACTAATGTTATAATGAATAATATATGTATAATTTCATCACATCTGAATGTTGAATCAGAGAAACCCTTTGTTTTTTGAACACACATCCTGCTATATAACAGGCATAAAATAGACTCATATATACAGGACTATTTATATATTTGTATGTATATATATATTCTGGACTATTTTTATAGGACTTGGCTTTTTATTACCATTATTAGCTATGAGAAATTATTTGGCATCTTTCACTCTTAGCTTACCCAACAGGGTGGTACTCAAAATGATGGCAACAAAGTATTGGCTAACAGAAGGCACAGATGCCCTGCCATTACTGTTGCATTTGATCAGTTAACTATTTGAATTCTATTTAAAGGCTCACTGAGGTACAGAGAGCCTTTGGATGAGGTACATCTAAATAGCATGAAAGAATAATGCTATGACCTATATAATAAGAAACAGATGGATGGATTCTTTTGCCCATTGGTTTGGGTTTTTTTGGTTTTTTTTTTTAAAGAAAAATTAGAAACGTAATTCATTCTGTGGGTTCTGATTTTTTTTTTTTAATTATGTAAAGAAACTTGCATAGTTACTGGGCTGTCAAATTACCTTGCCATTCCTGTTCCAGTACATGTATTACGTCTCTTCCTCCATATTAATTCTTTACCAGAACCAGATTTTTATTATCCTTGCAGTGTTCCCATTTCTACTTTGTTACTCTGATTCTCTTGTGACTTTTAGGACAAATTTTATCTTTTTTCTCTGATAGGAGGCTTCCCTGTTTCTGCCTGTGAAAGTATCTTGCAGTAGCACAGTCTAACTGTGCATGACATTCTCAAGGTTTGAATCTGTCACTTGAGTCTCGGTAGAGTATGCTACTAATTTTAAAAATTTCTGCTTTTTCTCTAGGCAAAGAAATGCTCAAGTATCTCTTTTAAAGGTAGATTGTCACAGCACACAGTGGTAGATATAATATTCGTAATTATCCTTCAGGAATTAGTCCGGTAACACAGGGAAAAAATTATATTCTTGTCTGCCCTCACTGGAGGTTTTAAATATGCAGAAAGCTATCTTCATCTTCCTTTTTTTTTTTGAGATTTAGTGACTAGGTTTAATTAATCTTTGAATATGAAACTGAAATGAACTCAGCTCTCACAATTCCAACTTCTGTGCCTGGTTTTAAGAGGAATAGTGGCAGAGTAACAGCAAAGTTGAGGCACTATAGTGTTTAGACAATTGTCAAGCATGCAAGCACATCTGTGGAAGAAAATATTCTTTAGACTATTTCTTAAGAAAGTGAGACTGAGAAAAGTTATGAGTTATATAATTTTTCCCTATACATTTGATTCTTTTGGGATATTTTCAAATGGGATTTGATGGAATAGTATTACCAATTAACTGAGGTCCTATGGGTCTTTTAAAAGTAGTAGATGGAAGGAAAATGATGATAATCACTAACACCAGTGTTAACACATAAGCAGATGCACAGCTGTCTAAAACCCATCATTATTGAAATACTTGCCTGATATCGGTATGGAATTTAGCCCCAGAGTTAGTTGCTACTTGCCTTTGAGTGAGAGAAGTCACTGAGGGAAATTTATCAGAGTGTGGAAGTTACAGGGCTATTCTAATACTATGATCAGTCATTGACTCTAAAGTGAATTATATTTTTTAGTCTTGCTTATGCTTTGCATAGACACTTTGGAGCCATTTCAGCTGAAAGACAGGGTCTTCTGTCTGCATTAAAAAAGAAAAAAAGAACTTTCAATTTGTCTTACTGTTGTTGGAGACCAAATTTAAGGATAGACTCATTATTCAGTTAAATTCAGACATTTGTTTGTTTGTTTTTGTGTTGTTTTGAGTTTTTTTAAAGAAAGCCTTTGGACATATTTATCAGAAAGAGAGACAAGGCATAATGCATTTATGAACTGGCATTTATGAACTGAATTAGTTGGAAATTAGTATCTTCTACATATTTTCTTCCCCTGAAGTAAGTTTTTCAAAAAATGTTAGGTTAAAAGAAAAAAATATTCTTTGACAGTAGAATAAAGGATTAAACTACAAATTTCATTCTCCAGGAGAATTAATGTTTATGCTAAATATAATAATATTGACAAATTTTTGTTTGTTTTTATTTCCTGTTTTTCCAAAGGTGAAGAAGAAACTACATTGTGCCAGCAGATAGAAGAAAGAAGACTTATTTTTCTAATTCTCTTTAGATTTGCTATATATTTTTAAAGAATTTCCTTAATCACTCTGGAAAGCAACTAAGTCTGATTTTGTCCACACTACTTGCCTGATTGTCAGTCTCATGTGACTACCATATGAATTGGGATCTTGTTTACTACATCACAACTGTCACATTTACTTACATTTTCTGTGCAAATAAACACACTGAAATGAAGAATGATTTTTATCAGAATGAATTCTAGCTTTAAAGAATTTACTATCATATCTAGTTGCAAATAACAATGAGGACTTTCCCTGCATGTGTTTTCAAAGAGGATTTTTGAGCGAAGCAGAAAAATGTTTCTGCTATTGTAGAAATTTGTCACAGTTCTGCTAGGAATGTATTAAGGGTACAGAAATCTGAAGAAATTGTTTGCATTCCAGCTGCTCCATAGAGATGAGAGAGGCTAGATGCACCTGGGCTTAGTTTCTGATTATAACTAATTCAGTAGTCGTAAGTCTGGTCATGTTCAACAAGAACTTGGGCAATCTCAGATTCATGAATGGTGATTTTGCCATTTTGATACTGTAGGTCTGGACAAGTTCAGTAAGAACTGACATGATCCACATTCAAGAATAATGTGGGTTTTTTAAGCAACGTGATAGCACATTCAGGATTGCCAGTGATAAATGCATTAACTACAGAATATTATATGTATCACAATAAGAAATACAGTAACAGGGATATATATGTATATATAAGTATATATAAAAATGTTCCCATGTCTGCTCCAAAGCAATTAGAGGTGCAAAGCTCACCTAAAAGTGTTCCTTCAGATCTGTCAACCAATCTTCAGCAAGAAGAGGTATTTTCCCCTTCTCTTTCTTGTTTTTCTTTTTTCTTGCCCGCAGCTCCCCCTTCTTTTGTACTGTAATTTTTCACCCTTCTCAAATGTGTGGAACAATCACATGTTAAAGGTGGGGGTTTGGTGACTGTTTGGTGACATGTTAAGACATATTCTCTTTTCTCATCATTTGCATTCTTAGGGATGTGAAAGTTAATATGTTAATGGGACTTAATAAGAATCTTGGTCAAAATTTATAGCTGATACAAATGTAAAATAAACACTTTGTTCCTCCTTCACTTACTGAAGTGACAGTAAAGGCTCTCTGATCTTTACCAGAGTCTTTGCATCCATCCTTATCTCCTTGAAGGAACAGATTTATAACNGAGAGAGGCTAGATGCACCTGGGCTTAGTTTCTGATTATAACTAATTCAGTAGTCGTAAGTCTGGTCATGTTCAACAAGAACTTGGGCAATCTCAGATTCATGAATGGTGATTTTGCCATTTTGATACTGTAGGTCTGGACAAGTTCAGTAAGAACTGACATGATCCACATTCAAGAATAATGTGGGTTTTTTAAGCAACGTGATAGCACATTCAGGATTGCCAGTGATAAATGCATTAACTACAGAATATTATATGTATCACAATAAGAAATACAGTAACAGGGATATATATGTATATATAAGTATATATAAAAATGTTCCCATGTCTGCTCCAAAGCAATTAGAGGTGCAAAGCTCACCTAAAAGTGTTCCTTCAGATCTGTCAACCAATCTTCAGCAAGAAGAGGTATTTTCCCCTTCTCTTTCTTGTTTTTCTTTTTTCTTGCCCTCAGCTCCCCCTTCTTTTGTACTGTAATTTTTCACCCTTCTCAAATGTGTGGAACAATCACATGTTAAAGGTGGGGGTTTGGTGACTGTTTGGTGACATGTTAAGACATATTCTCTTTTCTCATCATTTGCATTCTTAGGGATGTGAAAGTTAATATGTTAATGGGACTTAATAAGAATCTTGGTCAAAATTTATAGCTGATACAAATGTAAAATAAACACTTTGTTCCTCCTTCACTTACTGAAGTGACAGTAAAGGCTCTCTGATCTTTACCAGAGTCTTTGCATCCATCCTTATCTCCTTGAAGGAACAGATTTATAACAAGGCTTGTTATACATGGTGGAGGAGGAGGCAGATGGCTGGTACAAATACTCAGGCTCTTCTGTGCCTCTTTGAGACAGTATTGGGCCATGAGGCCTTTGCTTCACCCCAGACAACATTCAGCTGTCAGCCCTTGCTCAAGCCAGGTATAAGATGACCAAGAGGCTCAGTTTATGTTTTTCTCAACAATTCTTCACTGACCAAAGGCAACTGTGTAGAAAGTCTGACAATTTCTCACAGCCTATAAGCACTTTTCTCTATAAACACTTTTTCAGATATTTTCCTATGGAAACTGATGAACATCATTAAGGAGTTATTTTAGAAGGGGGAGGGAGAAAATAAATTTATTTCTCCTAACTGACATTAAGTGCTAGCTTATTACAATAGGCCTATATCCAATGCCAGATATCGATTCGTTTCTTTATTTAATATCACAGAATCACAGAACCATAGGCAAGGTTGGAAGGGACCACAGTGTGTCATCTGGTCAAACCTTCCTGTTCAGTAAGGCCATACTAGATCACATTACACAGGAGTGCGTCTAGACAGTTCTTGAATATCTCCGGTTGGGGAGATTCCACAACTTCTCTGGGCAATATGTTCCAGTGCATGGTTATAAAAATTTAAAATATTTTTAAATATTCTATTCTCTACTTAATGTTGCTGCAATATAATAATTTTACTGTGATTCACTGTAAATGAATTAAAATGCTTGGGTACCTGATATATTGCTGAATATCTAAACTACTATAATCTTATAAAAAAGTCATTAAACATCACAGTGAATTATGTCTGAGTAACTTGTCAAATCCTAAATTATTGATACTTTCTATTAGATGGTGAAAAATACTGTTACTAATCCTGCTGTCTGCATTAATAGAAAACCAGACCAGATGAGTAGGAGGGCTGGATGGAAGCTTAGTTTGAGATGCTGGTATGGGGGCATGAAGGGGGCAAGATAGGGAGCTAGAAAGACTGGGGTGTATCCCCTGAAAGGCCAAAGAAGGTGATATTCTTTAACAGTTGTTTTCAAGGTGATAAGAAAATGGCCCAAGCACTGTAGCACTTTATCTAGGTAACTCAAATGTGTCAATAAACACCCCCACCCCCAATTCTAACACCACCAAGCTCTTTGCTGCAGCAGGAATAGAGATTTATCTGTTCATATTAGTAAGCAACTGCTATAAAATAACATCTTAAATCATGTACTGTCATATTAACACAACTCTACCTCCCATTGATTTTGTGTAAAGAGAGGCCAAATATTTACTATGCAGTTTTTCAGTAGATTTTGGAAACATATTCTAAAATGACTACACAGAAAGCTGAAAGTTTCTCCTACAGAAACTAGTTTGCATGTAGTGTTAGTGTTGTTTTAAAAATTTAAAAAAAACCAATTGCTCTGTAGTGAATAAAGTGTAATTTCACCTTTTAAAATCAGATTAAAAATCTGAACTATAGTAGATAAGTAATGAGAATCTGTAAAAGGGAACTAATCTTCTCAAAGTAATTCTGAGAAATAAATTGCACTAAAGACTTTGGGTTAATTTCTTATACTCTGCCTCTAATCACAGGAACATGATAACATTTTATTTTTTACCCAAGACTAGTATAATTTGCTGATTATATGGAAAAAAATGTTCTAATTTAGAGAAGTACTTAAGTATATTCCTAAGCTTGTGTTACTTAATGAAACTAGGAATTTAGATATTTCAACCATCAAGCATGCTATGTACTAATTAGACTACATGTTCAGAATTGTTGCTTTGTAGGTGCCTGTGTTTCTTTTAAATAAGATGGATGAATGTTTGGCATTAAAATTTTTAAACAAGCCTTCTAGAAGGATGTGGCCCAACAAAGATTCAATAAAGCATCAATTGCTGCATCTCTACTTACATATGATAAGTAGTTTTGCTCATAAGAACTTTTTGTATGGAAAAATTTCCTGTTTTGATGAAATGTTATGTTGTCATATCTATAATGGCAGAAAAGGAAATTCTCTTGTTATTTATTTTCTGTTGCCCTTGGGATATTCCATGGCCACTTCATTTCTCCTTTGTCTAAAAGTTTGGACTTTTTGACCATATAATTAAATGTATATATTTAACTTGCATTTGTTTCTGATGATATCAGGATGACTGTCATTAGCATGACTTCATCTCCTCCTTTCTTGTATGGAATTTAGATAATAATGGTGGAAGCAAGCAGTTACTAGGTAGGAATACGGAAGGAACTTGAGGAGTAAGAGCATTGAGGGAAAGATGAGGAGAAGGAAAACATTATATGTGCCTGATAGGAGAATGAAGTAATTTAGGGAATGGTTCAGAGATCACTGGAAGGCTAAAAGGCAAGAGAATGTGTGGATAAATACCCTTCCTGTACTTACAAGAACTAGTAGCAAGCTGCAACAAGATGATGGCGGTAGAGAAGCAATAAAGAGGAAACCTCTTCTGTTTGTGTGTTGTATTAATTGAAAGTGACATTTTAAAACATAAAATGATGAATTGCAAATTGAAGATGAATATTACATGAGTTGGGGAAACATTTTAAAAGAGCATAATACATTTTGAAACCGATTGAATATACTACTGAAGCAGTCACAGTAAAGGTAGTATAGTGGTCACTGGCAAAAAGCAGTTGACTTAAAAAAAAACCAAGAAAAGAGATCAGAGATCAGTGGATTCCCACAGTATGTGTTTTACTTTTCAAACTAACCATGTGGTTAGGTACCTCTAGAGATGGTTAACTTAGTTTTTAATGTGCATGCAACAAATTGCATGCTTTTAGGGGCCAGGAACTTTGATTTAAAATACAGGTATAAGAATTAGTTAGCTACCACTAACCACTACCACCTCAGCTACCACTTTCATATAATTTTAAACTTCAATTCTAAGCACTCTTACAGTCTTTTGTCTGAGTTGTGTATAAAAAGCAGTGAAGTGAAGAAAACTTTTAAAACCTCATTTGAAGTGTATGGTTTGTTCCTAAGCTTGTTAATATTTCTGGGGAAAAATGGGAAGTTTGGGAGGATGCAGCTCCCTGAAATTCATTTTATTATTATTCCTAATTAAAAAAAAAAAATGGGAAGATTTATATGAGAAATTATTTGTTTAAAAACAAACAGTAATATTAATTTGTGTGGATAGTCTAAAAACATTCACGAAATACCAAACGTATTTTATAGTTTCTTCATTCTTTCATTTAAAATTTTATATTTTGAAAGAAATTTCTTTGTTCCTCCTTTCCTCTCTTACTTCCTTCTTTCAATTTTTGAACTTTAAGATATTCTTGGACCACACATTTTCTTTTTCCTCCATACCTTTTCTCCAGGATGTGATCTTATGGTAACACACCAATTACCATGTAACACTTGACAGAGCCACTAGAATTGACAGAACTGATGCTAGGTAGCATATTGGAAATGACAGTCATTGACACTGGAGTGTTTCTGTACATTACAGTAAAATGTTATTTTGGGAGGTATTGTCAAGTGCTTCTACTACAACATTTGTGCTTTTTCATTTTTATTGTGTTTGAATAGCCTCTCCAGTACCTGTGAGTACTGCATTAGGGCATTCTGTTAGAAAATGTGTAGTGACTGAAATTAGGAAGGAAACTCTCAACAGAGCAGTGCTGTTTCTTTAACATGGGCAGCAACATAAAAAAGGTTGAATATGAAACTCTATGTATTTTTGTGTTCTGCCTTTGAGCTGAAAGATCAGAATTGTCATAGTACTTAGAATGATAAGCAATATAAGATGTGAATCCTTAACTAAAACAACATATGCATTGTTACTAAATATTAATGTTATTATGGCTAACAGGCCAAGAAAGGAAAGAGTTTCTAAAGTTTGATAACATTAAAAGCAAATTCTGTCATATTCATGTTGGCTTTCTTAACTTCTTGCTCTGACTCTGGAATGTAGTGATTTGGTACAATTCTATGCTGAGGTTGATAGTACATCAGAGCAACACTACACAATTTTTTTCAATAATTTTTGATGCAGAGTGATCTGCAACAATTTTCAGTATTGAGAATATTCCTTTAGGGCAAAAAGCCTGGAATCATTGACTTTGAATGAAGGTAATCTGCAAAAGACTGACTGCATCATTAGCACCCAGGTTTGCTATTGACTTCAAACAGACCATGCTTGCTTCTCTATTGCCTGATTTAGCAATGCTTGTCTGACCTTGCTCAAACATCAAATATGCTGGAGTTGTGAGGATTTTTTTTTTTTTAATGTAGAGTGATTTCATAGTTCTATGTCTTTTACTTAAACAAGGTGTCGTGGTTTTACCATTAAAATAGCGATTCTGACAAGAGATGTCCGAGAGAAGTCACACACACACCCAAAAAGAAAGAAAACACACAAATATCACAGTTTATTTCACACACACAGAAAACCTGACAATAAAGTGCAAAAAAAACCCAGACAAATTAAGGTTTCCCAGGGCTCGTGTTGGGGTGAGAACGCTCCAGAGTAGTGCTGGTCTCTTTCTTGGGCTCCCAAAGAGACGCCAGGATAATTAGAGAAGGCCCGCGACCAATCTGAGGACCTACAGCAGCGCGAGCCTCCGTTCGGCTTTTTCTGAAGAAAAACAGTCAGACAGTTAGAAACCGCAAGCCCCCCCTCCCCCTCCCTTCAGCCCACAGGAAGGGATTTCNCCAGCCTGGAAGCGACGCCGATCCACAAGCCGGAAGTGCATACCCGGTAATGGCGGCGCCCGCGGCGCCACGTGGCCCCAGCCCTGGTGCTGTGCAGCCACAGCATCACGTGGACCCGGCCCCGGTACCGCACGGTCGCGGCGCCATGCAGCCGTGGCCCCGCGGGGCGGCCCCTGCGCCCACGGCCCGGCCAGGAAGCGATACTGACCCAGAAGCCGGAAGTGCATACCCGGAAGTGGCGGCGCCACATGGCGCCCTGGGGCCCCCTCCCCCCCCCCNCGCCACATGGCGCCATGTGGCCCCATCCCCCGCACGGCCCCCGTGTGCCCCCGCCCGGCAGGGAATGGGGGAGGAAACAGTTTTATTTTCTAACCCACAACACAGGGCTTTAAAATGAAAGGTGCACTAGGTGACTGCTCTTTCCAGCCAGTTACATGAATGCTTGTCATAGTAGTAGTTAAGGTTATGTAATAGACTTTGCCTCATTTTAAAATTAGTAATCATAGAACCACAGAATATTTTGCGTTGATAGGGAACTTCAAAGGTCATCTAGTCTAACCCCTCTTGCAATGAGGAAGGACATTTTCAATTAGGTCAGGTTGCTCAGAGTCTTGTCCAATCTGTCTCTGAATATTTCCAGGATGGGTTATCTACCACCTCTCTGGGCACCTGTTTCATTGTTTCACCACTCTCATCATAAAAGTTTTCATCTTTATATCTTGTCTGAATCTACACTCTTTTAGTCTAAAACCACTACCCCTCGTTTTAACACAACAGGCCCTGCTAAATGACTGTTATTTGCTTGACAGAATAATAGCCTAGCATAGTGAGAGCTTTGCTTTCTGTAGAATGTGATGTTTTGTGGTGTTTTTTTTTTTTAAACAGGGAATGTTGTCATAGGCAATGAAGCAGAAGAATGGGCCACTGCTTTTTATTTTTTCTCTTCCTCATTTTTAATTAAAAATAAGGAAAAAATCCCCAGTGTTATAGCAGTTGCATTTAGCACTCATTTACTACTATTGAGAAGGGTGCTTTGGTGCACCTAATGGGCACATTATTTTGTGAAATCAATGACTTCTGAAATATAAGATGACCTGGGTTAACATTTATAAACATAAATGCGATGCTTTAACAACAGCAAATGAAACACCAACACACACTGTATCAAGCAAGGCAGTGCCTCTACAATCCATTCCCATAAAGGTAAATTATTGCTCCAGGAGCATAGAAGCATTTAACTGTTTCAAGTGGGATTGTATGCCTGGTGTGTCAAAACAATAGTGGTAACGCATTAAATTAAGAGAAGAAAACAATGTTGAGAGAAAGCTGGTATTTGGAAGGGGAGGAGAAAATACTATTTTTGAAAGTAAACTGTGGCAGAGAATACAGTACAGAGTTAAAAAGAAAAGTCAAGCTAGACTGTGAAGCTATAATTTGGAAAGAAATCTGAAGTATAAGAGCCTCTGGAGTTAAACTGGTAAAAAGATCATCATAGACTAACATGTTTAATTGATCACAACATGAAATATGTACACGTCTGTATGCTGAAAATCTTCATGCTTTATGTCTGCTCATGTAAGCTTGTTACAAATCTGAGGAAAATAGGCTGAGGTTTTTTTATTTGTAGGAAGGTATTTTCTTGACAGAGTAATACAAACATGTTTGTTAGCCCACTGGCTTTCTCATGTAGCAGAGTAATTAAAGATTATTTATTTTTAATTTAATTTAATTTTTATTTCTTTATTTCACTAACTTAAATGTATCCTGGGAATTATTTTGACTAAGTTGTGGTCTCTTCTTTTAAACAACTTTAAGGTTATGGACATAGAGCATGCTTTGAGGACATAACATACTGCAGAGTATATGCATGTCAATTTTGAATGTGTTTTGGGCTTATTTTGCAAAAGCCTGCTGGATTTTTGAAGTAGTTCTTCCACACTGCTAAACAAATTTACGGCTTTGGAGTTCTAAGAGAATAATCAGAATTCTAGAAAATATAACATCACTACAAAATGTAAAATAAAATGGGAATAGATAGAGAAGCTCAGGCAGGGAGGACAAGAGAGGACAGCATTATGAATGGGGAGCCAGAACAAAAAGAAGACAAAAGACTTTATATATACCATGTACAAGGTCTAGAGAAATTAACACCATAAAGGAAGATTTACATTAGACATAGACAAACAGAATTTTCTTATGGCAGTGACATATGTATACTGACCCTTACTGCTTTGCAGGTTTTACAATATCTACCACTGTTAAACTCTTTATTCTGAGACAGAAAATATCTGAGACTAATATTCGTTTGGAGATAATGTTGTATAGAAGATGGTCCTTTCACGACGGGAAGAAAGTATAAGACATGGTTAGAACCTACAGATATTAATGTAGGAATAATGTTGTAGCAAGAGAAAAAGGCTTTGTCACTGCTTAAAGTGTGTATTTTCTAGACTGCCGATAGCTGAGAAGAAAATAATCAAATTAAACTGTGTACTCGTGATTTCTTTCTAATAAAAGTTTTCAAAAGTATTTATCAAAACATTAAAAATCATGTATAAGAACTGGCAGTGGTCTATATTTGCATTCTTCAGGCTTCCTTGTTAGAACAGGTTATGGCTTGATGATTTTTCATAAAGGGTGAGGCATATATTTTTACATAGTGGATGAAAGAAGTCTATACATTCCTTTCCATACATTTTTAATTGAATAGCACAGATTTTGGATTATAATCCATTAGTATCTGAGTTTTTTGATATTGCTTTTTTTTGTTGGTTTGAGTGTTTTTTAGATGTTTTCTAATATTATTTGCTTTGATTAGTTGAGTTGTTGGTTTTTTCCCCCCTTTTTCTAGAGGAAAATAATGGATAACGAAAGCACAGGAAACTATTAAAGCTAATGTATGTTTTGGTACATGAATTTACATTGAAGAGTACTTCACATATGAAATTGCCCACAACAATTCTGTAGATTTGGAAACTTAATTTTTATTATCCTATATGATTACTGTATGTAAAATATCGGCTACAATTAATTAAAACGTAACACAATATTTTGAAGAATGGTAGTGTGGCTTTTGTTTCTGTTCCTCATTAAAGAAAACAAAAGGGGGATCAAAATATTGAGCTTAGGGCCTAGTTTTGTCCTTTTTACTCTCGGTTCTGAGTTGTTTGGGACTTTTTTGTAAAAAAGACAGTTGAAATATGTTGGAGCTCAGACTTAAAATGTGAAAGTGGCAAATCTAATTGCAAGCTGATTTAGAAAATGTCAATGAAGTAAAATGATGCTATTTACATAATTTCTTGTTTTTATGATCTTTTAAAATAATTTTTAGACTTTATTATGGGGAAAGGGAATAAGATGAAGTTCTCTGAAATGGAATCCCATTTATGTTTTTCATTCAACATTTGTATAAATAAACATACTCATTCTATCACCACAGTTCAGTCTCCTGTGATCCATTCCACATAAGGCTTCTCACCACTTTGTCACACATTACTGGCAAAACAGGACTATAAATATGTGTATAAATATGTGCTCCCACCTTCCTAGTCTCAGTTTCCCATTTTTCCCCCATTCATTACAGTCCTTCTTTGCCAGTCTTTTCTCAGTCTTTCCTTTCAGTGAATAGAAAGGCAGTGCAGCAGGCTGTGTCATGAGTGTGATATTTTGGTCCCCACACCAAGCTTCTTGTTTTGCTCTTCCACTTCTTGCTGCTGCTTCATTTTCGTCTACTGTGGAAGGGTCTGCTGTCCTTTCCAGTGTCCTGGCACTGGGAAGGGCCAGATGCAGGCTGCAGTCCTTCCCAGTGACCCTGGCCTGATGCCAGTCACCCATGTCTCCTCTATCATGAAATGCCTCCTTCCACAAACACATCTCCAGCCACATGCTCAACAGTGTTGTCTTTCATACAGTTTATTTTTCCTTCCGCATCTCCTCTACCCCTCCAAAAAATCCACTGTCTCTCAAGTGGAGTCAGGTGGAACAGATTGTGACCGGCTAAAGGCAGCTCATGGCCCTGGTCCTATGCTGTCAGTCATGCCCAGTGAGTTCCTCTTCAAGCAAAACATATTTAAGAACTGTCTGAACATACATCCATTATGAACCTTACTTCATATGTTGTGTACAATAGAAAGTGCTTGACAAGCGAAGGCCTTGTGTTCTATCCTTTAACATATATGGAAGACTTCCTGAATTTTTTTTAGAATAGTATACTTGTATATTGGCTATGCTAGGGTAAGGTACCTTTTTAATGAATACTTCTTTGGCTTTTGAAACAGTAAGGAAAACTTCAATTCTTAGTGAAAATACCCTAGAATTTTGAGCATTAATTTATCAGTTGATAAAGCATCCTGCAAAGTAATCTGTTTTTCTGATGAAGCAACTAAAATACTTTAGCCATTTGTGGTTGTATCAGTAAACATTTTCTCTATCTTCTGAGCATACAAGGCTTTTTATTATGCCTCCATTTCTGTTTATTTATTTTAAGACTTTGAGATTATGGAAAATTAAGGGAAATGTCTCTTCTTTTTTTTTTTTTTTTTTAAATAGGGAACACTTCATTACATTTAAAATGATTTGAAAAATTGCAAAATCAGATGCTTCCCTTTCATTCTAGATCAACATTTAGTTGTAAAAGAAACTCTTGATTCCACACATAAATTAATCTAGACATTTGCAGTAAATGAAACATTATTTAGTACAAAGTTATTAACACAAATAATAGAAGAAAACAAATCTGCAAGTCAAACTAATAATTTCAATCCAATTTTTTCCTATTGCCTCCACTCTGTTCAGTTGACAATGCTTACTTTTATTTTTTATCCTCTGTTCATGCAGCCTTGCCTGTTTTTTGTTTGGTTTTTTTTTTTTATTGTGTAGTTGCATTTTTGCCTTTAAAATGCTATGGAAGTTATGATTCTTGCTTTTTAAAAATAAATCAATAACCAATCAAAAACATAAAATGATGACATCTTTTAGAAGTAAGGAGAAACATTAATTCTGGCTTTGAAACCTCAGATGTTGTCCCAGGTTAGAACGATACCTTCCTGGGAAGATGGGAACCTTCCTGAAGTGGAAGAGAAAAACTCCTTTTCTACTTTACTATACCCTTTGAATCAAGACGCTTTCAGTAAAAAATGTAGAAAAAGAAAGCAACAATTATTTACTTACATATATATATATGTATTTGAAAAGGAACAAACAGTAACGCAACAGTACCAAGAAAAATCACCCCAAAAAAACCCATCCCCCTGTCGTGGTTTTACCACTAGGAGGAGTGGTACTGACAAGAGAGATCCAATAGAAGCAACACACACCAAAAAAAAACCAACAACAAATAACAAGGTTTATTTTACACACACAGAAAACCGACAATAAAATGCAAAGACAGAGAAATTAAGCTCTTCCAGGGCCAGCGGCTGATGTAGGAAAGCGTTAGGGTAGCGCTGGGTCTTTGTCGCAGCCTCTGAAAGACACCGTGAAAATTAAAGGATGCCTGCCCCTACCCTTCCCTTCCCAGATAAGGAAATACCACCGCTGATGGAAAGATGTGGTCCTCAGCCTGTGCCGCTGTCACTGAAGTTGCTGATCCACCCGTGCCGCTGAAAAAACTCGGCACTGAGAGGAGGAGAGGTGTTCTCCCGAGCAGCTCCAGTCCCAAAAGAGAAAGATGGCCGCCTCACTCGCTCTTTTATAGGGGACCAATCTCGCACAGGTGAGGGTATCTCCTGGGCACGAACTGCCCCTCAGATTGGATGGTCAGTGCCCAGGAACTGCCCCTAGCAAGAGGTTCCACTACAAGAAAAAATGGCGGCGCAGCATGGCACCCAGGCAGGGGATGCGGGTCCCCAATGGCTCCGCCCGGCATCCCAGGGGGTCCCAGCACTGCCACCAGGCCGCCCTGACTTGTGCCAACCCCGGCCATTCACCACGGCAGCNGTCCCAGAACCTTTGCTTTTAACCCACAACACCCACCTTGCCCCCTCCATGTGTTTTTGTTTTTTTTTTTTTATTCTCTTGGTATGGTCACAGCTGTGGGAGAAACGGGTAGGTCGTTCAGGCTCACGACACATGGGATGAGGGTTCCCCCAGTTGTGCTGTTGAGATGGGAGAGTCACTTGTCTGATACAGGAACAGCAGGAGATGGAGAAAGGCAGACAGGCTGGTTCTTAGCTTGTGCCAGTGTGGACAGACCTCTCCTCTCTCTCTCTGGGGGCTGCTGCAGGATCCCCCTGGACACAGGAACTGAGTCAGTGGAAACAGAAGCAGCAGCAAGATGTGGTCTGGTCCCTGCGCAGCAGATGGGAGAAACAGCATCCATGAGGCAGCATTGGGTCCTCTCACAGGTTTGCAGCCAAAAAACTAGTCAGCCCAGATGGTCCCTCACGAAGTCCTTCCAATGTCACAAGAAAGAAGGGAGAGGGGAGGAAGGCAGGCATACCCCACCCTTTCCCCTGCACAGCAATCAGGGCAGGAATGTGTCTGCTATGTAGGGCTATTAGTTCTCCAGACAAAATATAACGGAGCCTCTCTGCCCCCACCACTGTTGAGGAATTCGGACCTTTGCTTAGTTGAGTTACCTTTTTATTTTTTTTCCTTTAAGTATGCCAGTATCATGGTGGTAATGGAAAAAATTCTCAAAAAGAAAATCTAAGCCAGATATTAAGAGGTTTTCCTCTCCCTGTTGATAGGAGAGAACTTTAAAGATCATTCTATAGGGATAATATGGGGCAGGGGGAGTGCAGAAATTTGAGGTTTAACTAAAATTTCTGGGCTAGTGCATGGAAGCCTGTCTTAAATAAAAAGAAGTATTTTGTCTTACTATATCATTGTGCTTGATCTTCAGTATCAGCTGATTAAACCAGAACTTGCTTATATCAGGACTAAAAACAGAATTTAGACTATGTGTCATTGCTCATTTGGTATGTCTTCTCCAGTAGCCATCTTGGGTAAATACTAAGCAGTGTCCCATCATTGCTGCTGTTCTAGGGAGGTCAAACTTCCAATTCTCATCCAAAGAATTGCACAGGAGTCTGGTTTAGATCCCTCTTTTCCAGAAGCCATGTCATACTACCCCAAAATAATGCTCAAATCAAAACAGTCTTGATCAATCATCTTCCTACATTCAGTTGTTACATCAGGTAATAATCAGCTCATCCCAGTATTTTCATTAATCATCTTATAATGTATATCTTTTTCTGTGATTCTTCATCTGTACCCTTCTACACATTGAATTGCATCATAGTCACCAGCTAATAAAAAAACTACCATATATTACATAAGTTTTGATAGTTCATCATGCTAACCCTACACATGTTATTGACGATGGATTATGTACTCTGGTCCTGCTTAGTACTATATTTGTGTGCTTCCTGCTGCATATATTTATTTCTTGGTAATTTTTAAACAGCTGAAAACAGTTTTGTTGCAGTTACCTTGTTATGCTTAACCTCACCTACCAACCCACATTTTTGTGAATGTTGTTAATTTTATTCATTCAGTTCAAGTTTATTCCTGTCTTTCCTGTTACCTGATTTGCCTGCATTTATTTTCCGGTAGTATCTATTTTACTGAAAAAGCCTGGACTGCATGTATCCCATCATGACTAAACTGGACTCATCAGCTTGCCTGTTGCTCTAAAATAAATTGAATGCAGGTAAACTCTATCTATCTTGCAAAACTTATCAGCTATACGCTTTACAGCTGAGACAGCTGGTCTGTTCTTCTAGCTTTTGAGTTGACTCATTATCCTAAATTGTGGCTTTAACTTTCTTAATTTAATTTCTGATACTGTCTGCTTAGAACTACAGATCATGTAAATATATATGGCTATCCATAGAGAAATATAGGAGATCTCCTTGCCCTTGAACCACCCATGAAGCAAAAGGTGTCATGTAACTTTTACTGATATTCATGTTAATGCTTAAGAGTTTATTGGGATTTTTGTATTTTGTAAGTTTTAAAAGTTTGTTGGGTTTTTTTATACCATTATAAGTGAACTGTTTTCAAATAAAAGCTATAAATTCTCCCTGCGGGATTAGTTGTCGTGGTTTTACCACAAATTTAGCGATTTTGGACAAGAGATTTCCGAGAGAAGCCACAGACACACCCCAAAATGAAGAAAACACACAAATATCACAGTTTATTCTACACACACAGAAAAACTAACAATAAAGTGCAAAAAACAGACAAATTAAGCTTTCACAGTGCCCATGTTGGGGTGAGGACACTCCAGGGTAGTGCTGGTCTCTTTCTGGGCTCCTGGAGAGATGCTGGGGTGATTAGAGAAAAGTCCACGGCTGATCTGAGGACTCCCCAGCAGTGCAAGCTTCTGCTCGGCTTTTACTGCAGAAAAAACACTCAAGAAAGTTAGAAACCGCGAGCCCTCCC
>VYZS01102688.1:0-70953 GCA_013400695.1 Neodrepanis coruscans
TAAGATCATGGTGTTCAACAGTCAATGCAGCACCCCTTCAGCTTCTGTTTGTCCACAGGGAGCTTCCCTGCGTGTTTGGCTGGTGCAGGGTTTTTTTTTTTGTAAGGAGAAAACTATGGCTTTCTACCTAGCTGTGATGAGTACATGGTGGGAAGCCCGGCCAGTCCTTAAAGCCCTCACTTTCCTTACTGCCCCTGCATACTAGCTAAGCTTCTTAATGAAACTTCTTGGGATTTGAGTTTACTTGTGCACCAGGGTTGCTATTTCCCACACACCTCCACCAATATGAGCACAAAGTCAGTTAGCATGTCACTGGCAGGGAAAAGGCCTGTGCTGGGAAACAACAGTAAGTGCAGAGGTGGCTGGGTTGCCACCTCTAACCGTGCGTGCCCCTTTGAGCCTGCCATAGCCAAGCTGCCACGCTCAGTTTGGATTTACCCCTTTCCTGACATGTGTCCCTGCCTTTGCAGCAGGGCTTGAGCAGCTTCAGTGGCCCATGATGCAAAAGGAGCACGGACCATCTTGCAAGGCTGTCTCCTGTGCTCTGTGGGGTTAAGGCGATTACAGCATTTAACATTACCCTGGGGTAATCAAAAGCCTAGTGCATTTTCTCTATCCCTGCCTGTTTCATGACAGTAAAGAGCCCTGGCTGTTGGTGTGAGGTACATACTTTCCTGCACTACTTGCTTTTTTTTGCATGTCTGATGCTTTTTTGTGATCAAAGACTGAGCAAACTCACAGACTGGGTGAAGGTGTCTCTCCCTGTGCTCCTCATTGCTTTGGTGTTGTTGTCTGAAGATTTGTCAACTTATTCAGAATAATCAATGTGAAAGGAGTCACCAACTTGATTAAAAGTTGCAATGGCTTTACAACAGGATGTCCCTCTTTATTTCCATGCAGCTACTTGTTTATTTTTTACACAAAAATCAGGCCTAGAAACTTTCCTTCCCCCTGCATCTTTTGTAAACATTGAGTGTCACAGGTAACTCCAAGAGAAAATGTGAGGGAAATCCCTTTTTTCTCACATCCCATCTATGTTCTTCCTGCATGCACAGCTCCCATCTCTCCCAGGCTGTCTCACCCAGGAGGAATGTGCCTGGTGACAGGTTGGAGAGAGCCTGACCTCAGACACCCCATTGGACTTACTTTTCTATCACTTGAATCTACCAGGTGCCTTCTTCATCCCCTACCTCATCTTCCTCTTCACCTGTGGAATCCCTGTCTTCCTCCTGGAGACAGCGCTGGGACAATACACCAGTCAGGGAGGGGTGACGGCCTGGCGCAGGATCTGCCCCCTCTTTGAAGGTGAGTGGGGTGAGCCTTGAAGGGCAAGTAAGGTGGAGGGACCCTGGTGGGGATGTCTCTTCCCTAAGCCTGGATTGTTATGTACCTCCATGAATCCATTGCCCAGCCCTGTTCCCCAGCCTGGGAGAGCCACTGACTGTTCCCTTTCCAAAATCATGCCAGAAAAATTGATCACCTTTTTCACAAAACAGTTCCCATTGTTATATTGCATCCTGGATTCCTTCTTCATGGCCACATGTGTGGCCAGGAGCTTAGGGCCCTGTCATCCTTGTCCTCAAAGAGCTAATCGGGAAAAATGCTTCTGGTGGTTATGAGGAACATAAAACATACTGCTGTTTTTTAAATCAATGCTATGTCATTTTATTGAGTTTGCAGGTGGCTTAAAATCTTAGTGGTGAAAAATGTTATCTCTCTTGATAAATTGTTAGCAGTCAGATCCTCCATTTCTAGCATTTTTCAACACAGTCATCCAGCCTCAAGCCACTTCCTGTGATTTCTGTGAAAGTCTCAGTTGATGGTGGCTCTGGTGGCCACCACACTGGCATTCATCCAGCAGCATACTCAAAATGCAGAGCAGCAGATGGAAACATTGTGTGAACACCTCCCAAAGGGAGTTCTGTTCCTGTTCATGTCCTCTGGCATGTGGGTCAACTGCCTTTGGGATTTGCTTTCTGCAGGAATTGGCTATGCCTCACAAGTCATCGTCATACTGCTGAACTTCTACTACATCATTGTCCTGGCCTGGGCCTTGTTTTATCTCTTCAGTTCATTCACCATCGACCTCCCCTGGGGCAGCTGTGACCATGAGTGGAACACAGGTGGGTATGGAGCCCCCTCCCAGTCCTCCACCACACCCTGGCTGAGGGAAACCTGCTGTTGCCTGGGGCCAAACCTCAGGAGAGTGTCTTGCCTGTGTGTAGGTGGGACATGGGGATGGGGGCTGCTGGATCACTGCAGTGCTGCACTTTTAGAGGAGAGGCTCAGTTGTTCTGGGTCTTTCCTAGTGGCATCACTCTCCAGCCACTTGAAGGTGTTGTGCAGTGGTGACCTCCCTGGTGGTTCTTGCTCTGGGCTCCAGCCACAAGAAGCAGCTTCCTTCTTGTCGTCTTCCAGTCATTCTCTTCTGTGTGTTAGCCACAGACCCAGTGCTGGTCAGGACTGTGCCTAATGGAAGAAAAAATTAAATGCAACCATCTTAGGTGTCCTAGATTTCTTGCCAGCCTTTCCTTGGATTTCACTTGTTTTTTGCATCTTTGGGACTATACAAAATTTGTCCCAGAGTAAATGCCAGTCAGTGTCAGTACTGTTAACGGTAAGGGAGGGATTTTTCAGATCCTCTGATACTCCAGGCACTGCTGCTTATGCTGCTTCTCTTGCTGGACCTCTCCTACAGGGAACTGCATGGAGCTCCAGAAGGCCAACTCGACTTTCAATGTGACCAGTGAAAACGCCACCTCCCCTGTCATCGAGTTCTGGGAGTAAGTAAACGACAGGCCTATACACCCCTTTCCTCTCAGACATAATTTCCTTGGGCAAGGGACAAGCCCTGCAGTGACACATCCTATTAGCCCATCCTTGCCAGTAGAGGACACAAGAGTGGAAACTGGGCAGGTCAGAGTGAAGACTTTCAGTGCCAGCACTGTCAGTCAAGGGTAACAATGCTGGGATCATGGTGTTTGTCTGGAGCTGTGCTGGCATGCCTCAGTCATCTGACTTTGTCCTTCTCTGATGCTGTATTCTTGTTCCTTTGGATCTTTTGGCCCTCTTGGTCTCACTGACTTCTTTCCTTTGAATCTGTACTGCTGTACAACACCAACATGTTCCCAGGAGGCTCCGGCATGATGCGTGGTGGTTTTTGTATGTGAGGTAATCTTATTTTAAAAATAGAAAAAAAAGTGATGTTTTCGCTATGGAGTGACTAATATGCAAACTAACTTGAGGAGAGAAACTCATCAAAATCGAAATGAAGTCCTAGGGTCATCTTACTTCACACTAAAATTTGTCCCTCATTTTCATTGTCTTGTCCCCTTCTGTTAGTTTCCCTGAGGTACAGAGTAGCTTTATTTATGGTGCAAAAGCACAGGCCTGCTGGCTTCGGTTCTCTGACAATTCTCAGCATCCCCTGGGAGAGCAGAACTTGTTAAGTGCTGAGCTCTGGCCAATAGGCTGTGCAAGTAACCCCTCTGCTGCTACTGTGTATTTCCCTTGTGTGTTTGGAAGGATGGAGGGCTCTGCCCTCAGCAGTGCTGCTGGGTCGTGTTGGAGCATGGAACACACACATAGTACCTCCATGGCATCCCTTACTCAGCACAGGAATGCTGTTCTTAAACTATAAAGTTTTAAAATTTTCTTTGTCTGCTGCATGTTCCTTGAGCCTGTGCTCTGCCTCTGACTGCTGCACATGTGATTTAGATGGCAGCCTGCCTTAGACTGCTTTTCCTGAGGCTGGATGCTGGGACAAGTTGATGTTTCCATCACTGCTGTGACCATCCCTGTGTTACTGGAGAATAAACGCATGGGATTGGAAGTTTCCACTGTCCATTGCTCCTGATGGAGCATCAGTTCCTGCCCTTCCTGGGCAGGGAGGAAGGAGGCCAGTGTTTCTTCTAGAAGCTTGACCTGCCAGTGGGTTGATAGGCTCCAGAGGCCTCTTCTGGCTGCAGTACAGTGACCGGTTAGTTACGGTCCACTGGTACTCTTTCCCCACTGGTTACATAGTCCATGTCCTTAGAAGCAGACAAAGAGCAACGTGACGAAATGTATCTTGGAGAGCTGTGTGATTTTTCCAATCCCTCTCCCACCCTCTCAATCCATTGCCAGGCTGTGGGGCAAGAAGGGAGGAGGCTGTGGTTAGGCTATGGTTCTCCAGCAGCATGACCTTTATTCTGGGATAATCACTGTCTTTTGCAGCAGGATAGGCATTGCTCCTGAGTTCCAAGGTAGTGCACTTCTCTCTCTGCCTGTCTCAGGCTTGGAGTTTTGGGACTGCCCCATGGTGTTTCCCACTCAGATCCATCTGTGTAGTGTAGAAGATGGAGAAGGGTGAGTCCTTACTTCTATAAATGCTGAGGAAGATTTGACATACACAATAACATGGAAAGCTGCTCTTGTCCTCTGAATCAAGATCCATCCATCCCACGATCTTATCTCCACAATGGTTGAAGGAGAATGCCCGGGGTAGCCTCTTCTAATTGTGTGGTGGGGATTATGACAGTCTTAGTTGTGTCTTAGTCACAGAATGGGATGCTGTGCTGCTCTGTGTCCTGAGATAGCTGCTTCTAAAGACAGAAGAAGTGTGCTATGGAGAAGGGGGATGGGGTTGGAGAGAATTGCTTCATGAGTGGTCTTGGTGGATTTTGCATGCTAAATTTAGTGTATCCTTCATTTTGAGGTTTGAAGCATGACAGAAATGTAGGTGAACTTTGTAATGTGAATAAAAAACAGAGCCTGTGTGTGTAAAATGTTGCACGATTTTGTAGAGAAACAGCTCTTACCACAGAGGACAAGACAAATGAAGGGTGGGAGGGACAGGTGAAGATAGATATATATTGGACCAACAGGTCAGCCCTGGAGTGAGTATAGAAGCAAGTGTCCATGTGTGATCTCCCAGGCTGGCAGTACTTTTCGGGAGTGCACTGCTTGATTCCTCTGAGGCTTGGAGCTCAGAGCTAAACTTTGTTAGTAAAACAGTCTTCTCTCCAAAGCCATCAGGCACTGAGAAACACGCAGGTGTTGGGAATGTTAGTGGCCAGCATCAGTGACACTTGCATGTTCCTTTGCTTCCTTCAATGCAGGAGACGAGTGCTAAAGATTTCTGCTGGCATTCAGCATCTGGGTGGTCTCCGCTGGGAGCTGGCTCTGTGCCTCTTGTTGGCGTGGATCATCTGTTATTTCTGCATTTGGAAAGGGGTGAAGTCCACGGGCAAGGTGAGTCCTTAGTTCAGGTCAAACATCTTTGCTTGATCATAGCTGGAGTGCATGTTCTACTCACCTTTTAAAGGTTCAGGTTGATCCTAGAGATCCCCTGGGAACCACTGTCCATGTAAGCTGGCAGGAGTCTGTAGGGTTCAACTTGCAGCAGGAATGTGAGCCAGGCTCTGTGTTTTTGGTAGGAAAGGATGGGAGCACTAAGGCATCTCAGAGCACTAATTTCCAAGGTGTATATCCCAATCTGGTTCCTCTCCATCCACAGGCCCAGGAGACTCTGCAGTCTTCCTGTGTATTGGGTGGTATGCATGTTCCTTTCTCTCCCACCATAGTGTGAGCATGCAGCATGTTTTTGCCTCTGCTGGCAAGTACAGCTGGAAAATATTCAAATTCATTAGATATAAACAAAGGTAACTCTGATGACCACAAAGCCCTCTCTGTCTCATCACCATGAGGGTTGTCTTTTATTCTTTTTGTTCATCCCAACTCCTCATGCAGTTGCTCATATTCTCCAGCAATAAAGGTCTCCTTTTTTATTCCCCACACTAGTAACCAAAGAATGCTTTTGGGAAGGATTAGTGTGATTTTATAGCTCCATTCCATGCTCCCCCTGTTGCAAAATGTGCCACCGTCATTTGCACCGACCTCATTACTTAGTTTCTGCTACTGCCTCCTGACCCCATTCAGAGCAAGCTTTGTCTGGACCCAGCCAGAGCAGACAAAAATGAAAAGGTTTAGTATGTTTCTCTGCATGTCTTGAACAAGATACCATGTGTGATGAGGTGTAATTTTAGCACCCATTTTCATCAAGTTGATAGCATGGATGTTAGCAGTTTCTTCCGCTTCCAGAATGGTCTGGGTTATGAAACACGACAAAGAAATCAAGCATCTAGCAGAAATGATATTTTCTGGTTTCCATGGAGTAAAATTAGAAGAAAAGAGCAACCATTTGCTGTGGTGGCCTGGTAAAAGAAAGCAGAGGCAGTCTAATAACAGCAAATATGATACAAAGATACAGCAAATATAGTGTGGGAAGTGATGAGAACAAATTTGATCTATTTTAGACAGAAAGTCTAGGTTAAATACAAGTACTTTTTAGCAAAAAGTACTAGTGATGGTGAGATCTTTTTGGGAACATAAACCTTTCAGTGAAGCAACAGTGTCCGTAGGTTTATCAACCCTCCATATATTTAATGATCCAACTAAAATAATGGGTGTGGGAGTATATCCACACTGGGGAAGAGATATAACCTTATTTCTGAGGATTTGCCTGTGGAGGGTCAAACAACATGAGCTGAAATCACCCTACTCAGAACTGCAGCAGGAGTTTGCGTCCTCTAAACGCAGGGCCTGCCTGACCCCAAGGAGAGCTCACAGATGCAGGAGGAAGACACACATATGGAATCACTTTGTGGAGGCATGTGGATCAAATTCAAATAAAACCCTGGTTGTTGTTGACCAGCATGTGACAGAACAATCACACTGATCCCTGCAAGGTTCCTAGTGATGTAGTTAGTGCTAGCAATGCCCAAGAAATAAAAAGATTGGGTCTGAGCCAAGAACTGACTCATATCTCATTGTATCCAGATGTTCCTGTTGTTAGATAGACGTTTGGCACTCTTAATCCAGCAGAACATTCTCCAAATTTAGGCCTCTGGTCTTAGTGGAGATGTGAATGACTGTTGAGTGAAAAGCTTAACACTCCAGTTCGCATAAGCTGTAAAGCACATAAGATATTACCAAAATGTGAATCCAAATCATACGCCAGACAACTACCAGTTTGCATTCTGAGCTCCTAAAATTGATGTTATTTAGAGATTCAGCCAAGAATGTGCATCCTGGCATCCTGGGAGAATGGGCACTAGGGTTCAAAGGCAATGAGTTGTTTTTATGATTTTTATTTCTAATTTTGCTTTCATGGGCTGAGAAAGATTATACTTGCATCTTGTTATTTCCTGAAGGAAGACTTCGATTGTGTAGTAAATACAGTGATGATGGCTAAACTCTCAAGACCTGCAGATTTGATTAACTGTCACTGAAGAACTCTAAATCAGAGGCTCCTTGAGAATTCAAGAATGAAATGTTTGCCTGTGTTGAAGGATGCTGTCCCTGGGTTTCTTCAGTATTTAGTGTCAGATTCAGAGGGATGGGAATGGGTCTACTCAAAAACATCTCAGACAATCTTGAGCCCCCAGCAAGGAGGTGTTTTTTACTGACCTCTGTGGTGTTACCCAAGACTGCTGTGATATATAGAGCAAGGCACATGAAATGCATAGAAAACCCAGAGCTACACACAGAGATGATAATCTAATATTGTGGTTTTTCAAGGATAGGATATTTCTCAAATCTTTCCATCCTACAATACAAAACTGAATCACTGAAGAGTGTGTACTCTTGCTTAGAGGAGGACTCACATTGCAGCAAGGAGCTTTGGATGGTGCTTTATTCAGATGGAGTGTATCAGACTGTCCATGGAAATCATATGCATGTTTTTAATATGACCTTCTCTAATGCAGAAATTGCCATAGCTGCAGCACAGCCTGTAACTCCTGCTAAGGGATGGTGGGCTTTAGGTGGATTCTGAAACAGCTTATTCTGGATGGATGGGCAGATGTGATAAATGGATCATTTCACATCATTACATTTTGCACTTCCTCCAGAGATGAGCTCTCCAGTGCGCAACTGCCAAAGCTGAGAAATGAGCTGTAGGTTAGTATTCAGGTGAAGCATGCTGATGCAAGTCTTCACTCAGCACGTCCACACAGGAAAAACCTGAAAGAGCAACATTTCTTTTTTGGCCTAGCATGATACAATGGGCTGAACAATTTCTTTTCAAGTTGGTCAATAATTCTCAAAGGTGCAGAAGCAACACAAAGGGACTAATGACATTATTTGAATTTCTGGGGAGGTTGCATGAGCCCTTGATATCAGTTAGTGTGGAAAATACAGACTATAACATGGTGTCCTGGTGGCATGCTATGGCAATTAGCCTGAACATTCGTGAAAATACCCTGATAATCCCCAATTTGAGTGTTACACTTACCAGAGGTGAAGTCCCTGAAAGGATGGGTTGATACTCACCTGCAGCTTCCTGCAAAGGATTGTGTCTCTTTTGCCAGAGGAAGGGATTTCAACCCTATATCTGCATTGCTCATGGACCTAGTGGCATAAAAAGAAAGAGGATACATGTTAAAGTATCTATTTGGGTCTGCATCCTTGATGGCAATTTTGAGACATGCTGCTCTGCTCTGCCTGAAATACCTGAAGTGGGTAATTGTACAGTGGTCAGTCAGTGGCAGTAGCAGGGAGAAGTGGGCAAGACCCATGTGCCAGTGACAGCCCTGAGCTGGGGACCTCCATCACTGTTCCTGGTGGTCATTTGATGGCAATCACATTTCAGTGTGTATCTCTTATCTGCACATCCCTTCACCCTTGCCACCAAATGCTGTGGAGAGGAGATTGTGTGTGACTCAGATTCTATTTGGGGCAGGGATGTGCAGATGGATACTGGGGGAAGCTTCTTCTCTAATGCATGTAGGTATTACACTACTGGCTTCAATAAAGCTACTCTGATTCCAGCCTGATGACAGCCTGGCTCATGGTCTGGTTCACTCTTCAGACTGTTTTCTCTGGCTGCAGACAGGCAAAGGCATGTCACAATTTTTCTGGATTTATTTTAAAATGCATTTCAAAATGCATTTATTTTACTGCAGGATACAGGAAGGTGCTTGGTGAAGCAGCTTGTTCTGTCCCCTACCCATCTCTCCCAGCCCAGTGTCAGTGTCATGCTACCAGCCAGCACTGGCTGCTCTGGCCCATGCTGCTCCCTCACATTTGTGCCTTCATCCTCCTCCCAGGTGGTGTATTTCACAGCCACATTCCCGTACATCATGCTGGTTGTTCTGCTGATCAGAGGAGTCTCTCTACCTGGGGCATCCCAAGGAATCCTCTTTTACCTTTATCCAGACATCAGTCGCCTTGGGGACCCCCAGGTAAGATGGAGGGGAGACTGAATGGCTGAGCTGTGCTTGCATGGATTCCTGTGGCTGCCCTCACTCTCATCTTTTTGTTTTCCCACTCTTTCTTCCAATTTCTTCCTTATGACCTCTCTTTTCACTCTCTGTGGCCATAAGGCAGGGCTGTGATATTGGTGTGTATTCTAATAGAACCTGTTCTCTTGCCCTGCAGTGGTGGTATCATATTTTCCTGCCTGAGTTGAGCCTGACTTGTTCAGGAGTACTGTCAGTGGGATTTAACCCTCCATCATGAGTGGTTCCAGCTGTTCCTGCCTTTTCTTGGGTAGGCTTCTCTGCTGTGGAGGCAGAGGGTGCATGGGATCCCACTTTCCATTGTGCTGGGAGCTTGTGGGGATGAGTCCTGCTCCTGACATATTTGCTCTAGCTTCCTCGGGAAGCATGCCAGATGTATGGCATGGCATGCTGCAGGAGCAGTCCCCAGGATCTGGCTGCCTTCCTTGCCTCCCCATCCCTGGTGAGAAATTTCTGTCTGTTTAACAGGAGGGTCAGTGCCCAACTGCTGCTTTTAATCTCTCTGGGACAAGTTTTTCCAAGTTAAATCCTGGCTCCAGCTGAGCTGCTGTACCAGCCTTTGTGTGAAGGTGTTTCCAAAGGAGATTAAAGGGTGCCTGCCTGGAAAATAGGCCAGCAAAACCGTTGGTAACCTCATTAACTCTTTCTGGTCTAGCACCAGCATTGCCTTGGTTATTAATTTTGTGAATGGAAACATAAGTGCTGGGGGTGGTATGACTCCCGCTGGTCCTGCCCTCCCTGATGGAGGAGGGAGGATGCCTATTCCCTGGGTGTGGGAGGGTATAGCAGTGTGTCAGGGGCTTCAGGGTACCCCCAGGTCCTGCCTGTGCCTAGGGTGGCTCTGTCCAAGCTGATTTGACTTACAGCTTCTGATCTGGGGAGCTAAACACGAGTGTCCAGTTCCAGGCAGCTTGTTTGTTTTCTTTTTTTTCGTGGGAAGGGCTTAGGGTTCCTGCTCAGCTTTCTGGAAGTTGCTCTCTGGTCAAGGCTGTGCCTGAGCATGGGGTGAGAAGCCTGTTTTAGAGTGCCAGCTCCTCTCTTGCTCTTTTGTCTTATCTTTTGACAGGAGGTGGGTAGGACAGCTGCTCCTGCAGCATGAAGTTGCAGCAAGGCTTGGAAGGGGTAAGGACAGGTCTGTGTTTGTAGTATTTGTGTCTCCGTTCGTGCTGATGAGGTGCAAGAGGCTTCTGAAACGAAATAATGTTTTTGAATGGTGCTCCTTCCCTTATGAAAAGTCCTGTTGTTACTGTGGCTGTGTTGCCCAGGGGACTGAATTGAACCACCTCAGGCGTGGCATGGTTGCTACTAGCTGTGTCCTCATTAGGTCTATCCTGGCAAACTTTTTCAATTACAGCTTGAGCTTTAGAAGCACAGCTTCCTCCTGCACAGAAAATGCAAATGTGCTGATGGAAAAGCAGAGTAACCCTTCAGAGCAAGAGGATGGCTCTGAACCAGGGGAGAAAAACTGTGATGAACCAGGGGAAGAAAATTTGCTCCTCCCTTTGTAACTCCATCATTCTCTGGTGAATGTTTCATTTCTGTGGCAAAAAATGAGCTGGCAACAGTGGTTGCCTTCCTCCAGTGAGTTTTAACCATGCTACTGAACCGAGTAGCAGGGCTTGAGGCTTGGGTTTTCCCATCAGAGAGGAAAGGGTTAGTGCAGTCCCAAGTCTGTGGCTGTGCCCTGCTGTCCCTGTGTAGGGACAGTATGAGTCCTGCCAGCCCATTGGGTCCAAGTCGATTATAATTGATCTGTGCTCAGAGGACAATGAGCTGTAATTGTTTACCCGCAATTCTGCAGTGCCCGGAAAAATAGAAGATTCTTTAGTTCCTGGGAAGGGATTCTAGAAATTAAAAAGGAGTACCCTCTCTAATCTGAGTTTTATGATAAAGCACCTCAAGGAGAGGTTTAAAACAAACGGCAAACCAACAAGGGGACAAAATCAACGCTACTCTAAGGTATATGAAAAGCTAGGTGAAAAGAGGGGATGAATTATTTATCAGATTCTACCAAGGGAGCAGCAGCAGCTTGAGATGTGATTAAGTGTCAGAATTTCAGGCTGGTGTGTGGAAGTCATTGCTTTTCACCTGCCACATGACCTTGGACAGAACTAGAAAATCCTGTCTATGAGAGCCCAGGTGAATTGATTGATGATGGTCTCTTCTGGCTATGAAGTCTACAGTGCTCTAAATCTTCCTGCACCTTTGTTTTCTAAATCTATGATATGATTACAATTAAAATTGTAAATTAATTGCATTTGATAGGTAGATCAGAGTATACAGAGAAACTACCAAACAAAAGTTTTCAATAGTGAAGTCAAATATAAGCAGAAAACAGCAAAATCACCAAAGAGATTATCAATTTTGAACTTCATGTCTCCAAGCTAAAAAAAACCCCAACAAACAAACAACCCCATATTCTTTTATATATATTTAATATTGTATGTTAGTATGTCAGCCATAACTAGGCCCAAAGTTTTTTCTCCCACCTTGATTGCATTTTCTGTGTCCCAGAAGTTTCCTACTTATTTTGTAGTGTAGGTTGTGTTTTAACCAAAAGGGAGTCTTGGCGTCATCCAATATTTCTACTTTTGATCATTTCACCCTCTGATCAGTTTTATCAATTGTTTATTTCAGTAGAAAATGCTGGAAATTTATGAATGTGTTTAAGGAGAGGGATGTACAATATAATCCACTAGTGAAAAACTGAAATGAGAGCAATTCAAAGTAGAAATAAGGTTTAAGTACCTGAAACTTGTCATTAAAAGAACTTTTCTCATATGTTGGCAGGCTCTCCATTGCTTGATGCTTTCATACCATTACCAGGCACCATTTAGATAGGTTTAAAGAGAGGTCTGATGGTCTTGATGCAGAAAGTTCTGGCTCTGTGTTTGGGTTTGCTTTAAAGAGAAGAAATGTAAAACTTTCCGTTTACTCATATCAAGTCTCAAGTGATTTTAGCTAAATTTCATCAGGTTTAACAAGTGAGAATGGAAGCTCAGGAGCCTCCAAGCATATCTGCCTCTGGAAAACCTGCAAATGTTTCTCAAAACCTCACACTCTTGTTTTAGTCTCAAAATTTCCAGAAACCCCATCACCTTGCTGTGTGTGCTTGTAGTTTATCCAGCCTTTATATAAAAGAAGAACTTTCTGTGACAAGCTGTTGTACACCCATCCCAGATGTGCTGAAGGCCTTTGAAATTGGGGACTGTATCCCAGTCCTGAGGCAGAGAAGCACTGGGGGTGCGGAGGACCAGCCCAAAGCGTGCATTACCTTTCAAATATCCTTCCCTACATTCCTCTCATTTTCTTTTGCCCATTTCCATGATGGTTGCTTTCGGGAGCAGTGTTTGCCCCTGCAGATTCCCCAGAGGCATCTTGATTCCCAATAGGTAGAACAGGAAGGGGAGGCAAGAGAATAAAGTGCCCTTAGCTTTTTGGGAGGTCTGTCCACTCTGCCTGTGGCTGGAGAGGGTGAATGCTGATGTCTGGCTCATGGTTTGGACAGGAACAGCTCTTACTACCAAGGCTGTGCTGTGGATAGGCCCCTTAGGCCACCACGGGGACGATGAGAGGCACGTGCATCTTGCAGGGCTGTGACCTGCTGAGTTAAACAAGGGGCCCTGTAGCCATGCTGGGGAAGGGGTCAGAGCCCCAGATCCTTTCCAAATTCAGGCCCTTCCTGCTGCATCTCCATGGCCAGCAAGAGCTGCTACTTCCCAGTGAGAGGGGAGGGCAACCACAGGCCTGCTAAATATTATTTGTTCCCCTTATTTATTGTTTTCCCAGCAGGCCTTTGACTTGACCCTGTGTGCTGGATTTGTGCTGTTGCCGGCCTCCTGCTTCCCCTTTCTGATGGCCAGTGTTTGTTTTTATGCCAGAGAATGACCCACTGTGCCTGTGTGTGGACACGTGCACCAGCAGGGCTGTCCTGACGTGCTGTTTGCTCGCACCATGTACCCTCGTGCCCTGGCAGAGGGTCTGCAAGACCAGGCACTGCTCTCACTCTTCCTGAGGGGCAGAGGGCAGGTACTGGACAGCAGTAAAGGAGAGCTTGTGGCTCTCACAGCATGCCAGAGAGGCTCAGGGCTGGAATCCTCTCCTCTGGCTTGCTGGAGCAATGCATCCACATGGAGCAAACCACAGCTGTATTTATTTTGCAGAGATTCCTCCTCCTCCCATGCCTCTTCCCAGCCTTGCTTCCATGGGACCCAGGTGACGAGCTCTGGCCAAAGCCCTGCAGCCCTGCTGAGTCTGACCTCAGTGCTGACATAGCAGGAAGAAATAATGCTATCTGTCTGTCTGCCCACAAGCAGCAGGGCAGGGAGGACCATAATGCCTGGCTTCCCAGGCAGCAAGGAGCATCCCTCGGAGCACTCCTTGCCTCTTTGCACCTCCCTGGGGCAGGCAGCTGTGGTTTTAGGGATGAATCAGAAACCTGCTTGTTTTCTTGTGGTGTTTAAAGAAACCCCAGTGGCAGGAGGGCCCTGTTAGTTGTAAAATGTCCCTATGGGTCTGCAGTTGCCCAGCGGTGTGAAGGTGACACGAGGTCAGTGCTCTCAGATGGGGATTATGGGGGCCTTGGCTGGCAGGCGGAGATTAACTGGGAAACAAAGCTGCCGTTCCCCACTCCCAAGGAGCCTGAGGATATATTTTGCAAGCAGCTGGGGCTTGGGACCGGGAACATGATGCTTGGCCATGTGTTGGCTAGGCAGAAGGACCGGGAACACTTTACAGAAATGGCAATGACTTGTTCCCTGCCTCCTCTCTCCTGGGATAAAGAGGGATGAGGGAAACACTGGCCGTGATTGTGCAGCACTCTTTGCAGCAGAGCCCGAGGCCTGCCCAGCTCTGTGCTGCTGCAGTGCTGTGGGGCATGGGCTGCGTCCTGAGTGAAGGGGAGAGACGATCATCTGACAGTAGTGTCCCGGGAGCCTTGCAGTTAAACCTTAGGAATCATGATCTCCCCTTTTAAGGCTGGGCTCAAGTGATGTGTTTGTGTGTTGCAGCGGGTGGCTGGTGGGTAGTGCCAGTGCCATGGTGCCAACATCATGGGCCGTGATGTTATGAGCGGCAGAAATGCTGGTTGAACTGTAGCTCAAGACTTGAGTGATTTTTTCTCTCTGCTCTGCATTACACCGAGTGTGACTCTCCACACAGCATGTCCCCACCCCATTCTGTATCACCTCTGCTTGCTGATGGAGGCACTTCTCAGCATGGCACCTGTATTTGATGTATGGCATACACTGTAACATTTTGCCTGAAAATTGTCTTTACTGTTGTAAGTGCTTTGAGATCTTCCTAAGCAAAGATCTGTTTCAGTACAGGGAGCTATTAAATTCCAGTACATGTAATAAAACAAATATTGCTGAGAAAATTAAAGGACAAAGAACAGCCATAACCATCTTGGATAACTGCATCTCAGGTGTAAAGATTTTGGCTAAAACTAGAGAGTAGGACGTTATTACAAACTGAAGTAAACAACATGTTCAAAGAAATTGAATTATGAATTAAATAAACTGGATGGCTTAGAAAGCTGCAGACAACAATCAAATCAAAATACCCATGCTGCCGATGTGCCAGCAAAATCTGAACAGGATAAACTTTACTAGTTCCTTTGGGAGCAGCAGCCAGAGAACAGCAGGATGCTTTTATCTGCAATGGAAAGAGAGCCCTGCCAGACCCCAGCAAGCCCCTTTAGTCAGAGTGGTCTAGGAACAGCTGAAAAAGACATTTCTCCAAGTCATTGCAGGGAGAAAATGAGCAGAGGCAGCAGGTTGGGGATGAAAGATTTTGGTTGCTGTTTGCTGAAGCAAGTGGTGTGTGTGGCCCAGAAGCCTGTGGGGATGGGTGGGGAGTGATGCTTCTGGTGAGAGGCTTGAGGAAGCTGAACCCCCTTCTGAGCCCAGTGATCCTACAGTCTTGGGATTTGCTGCTGCTGCTTGACTCCATTGCTAGTGCGTCAGGAGCACCCATGGCATCAATCTTGTAACAGTCCATTGACCCCCAAGCAATTTGGGAACTGCATGGAGGCTGGGAAGGTCATAAATGTGTCTTAGTCCTTGGCTCAAGAGCTGCAATAACCTCTTAAACATGAAATAATAAGCACATAGCCTGAGCTGATGCTCACAGTCATGCTGACTAAGTAGGATCATAAGGTCTGCAAGTCAAGCTTAGTTTTATTTACAGTTTCAGCCATAGGCTCCCCTTTCTTCAAATGAGAGATAAGGCAGGTCCTGTATTCCCTAAAGATACCCCTTTGGGGCTGGACTTCCACACAGCACAGTGTACATCCTATGGGTGTGGTGTTGGGCAGAGTAGACAGTGAAGTGGGGAACCCACAGACCCCATACTTGTCTCTGCTACATAGTCAAGGTTATCACTGGATTTTAGAGATGAGCCACTTCATAAGCCACAGAGCTAATGAAGCTTGGTCTCTTGGTGTTTGACTACTATTGTGGCTTGTAAAGCACCAGTCCTTTTCCTGCTCCAAGGATATTTCTTATATTTCTTTTTTGTGTGATTTATTTAACACTGGATGACTCTTCCTCCTTGTAGGTTTTTGCTCAGTGGGAACTCCGAGTTCCTATCTTTCTCCTGTTCCCTAACTGTTGTGAAATTCATAGCTAGTTGATATCCTTGAGGTTTCTAACAGGTGATAAATCTTGTTGAAATTTGTCAACTGGACCTAGTGTTATGACAACTAAGGTAGGCAGTTTAATGGCAAAAGTTTTGTTATCTTGACAAATTAAACTACAAGAGCTACAAACCCTGTGAGAGGATGTGTTTTGAGCTCAAATTTGATGAAAAACAAGAGCTCTAGCAATAAACAACAAATTAAAAAGCAAACCTAACAAACATTTTTCAGCAATCTGTGCAAAGATGTTTAAATTATTGATGCAAAAGTGTCAGCTGGTCTAGCTCACCTCAGTGCCTTGCTGTGCCTAAAAGGCAGCTGCAAAGTGAAAACTGCACCCTTACTGCCCACAAGCACAGTGATGATTTAGGAGTCAGTTTTAAAAAGGGCTTTGATCCTTTTCTAGTGTTTTTGAAATGAAAATATTAACTATTACTCTGCTCTCTAAATGTATCTTCATATTCATCTCCTCCAAAAACAGTAAAATATACCAAGGTCAATTACTTTTTCATCTTCACAGTGCCTCAAACTAGCTGTTCCAGTCCCACCTCATCACCTGTCCCTTCCCATTCTACAAATCAGATATTTGATCTCACTCCCTGTTTGCTCTGCAACCCAGAGCCCAGGGTTTCCGTGGGTTGTGGGGTTGAACATTAGACAAGTTGCTTGCAGGACGGCCAGATAGAGCAGTTTTACCAAATCTAGCCCTAGCAGCATGTCTCTCTCCCTATGCCTTGAGCTAAATCCTGAATTTCCTCCAGAAAACTGGTAGCTAATGGGATTGTAACATGCCTTCATAAGGCTCAGCAGCCCAGGAAGGAAAAGAGGTAAACATGAAACAAAACCTCTTGTCACATGATTGCCTTTGGCCAGTATGGAAGAGGAAAGGCAGAACCATGCATTGGTGAGGGTGGCCTGAGCAATAGGGGTGGTTGGGCAGGTGATGCCCAGCTGGCTGTTGCTTCAGGACATGAGGTCTTGGCTGACAGGTATAAATGTGATTTGAAATCCTCAAAATCAATATTGGTGGTGCTTTCCATTAACATCTGTTCTCAGGGGGGTTCTGGGGCAAGGCTGGGATTTGTCTGAGACCTCACTGGTGCTGCTACTCTGGGAAGGAAGAACATAGCTAACTGGAGACTTTTCTCATAATATTTCCCAGTAATATTTTTCTTGTGTTTTTCTTTGCTGACTAGCTTATCTTTTGTCTTAAGAATGTGGCTATCCTTCAGCAGTTGTTGAATGATTGTCTTATGCCTGTTTCAAACCCTTTGGGAAAAAAGGTCTTAGAAAACAGAGGTTTGTTTAAGTATCTTTGTCATTGCTTCATTCCTCACTGTTGGTTTCTGCTTTTGCTGTTCTCTGTAGAAGGCAGTGATAGTGGTTGCATTGGTGACTGCACACAGCTAGGCTTTCAGATCAAATTTGGCAATGACAAATGTCAGCCTTGGAGCACTTGGACATGTTACTGACGGTGAGAGCAGAGCGCCTCATGCGAATAGCAGTGACTTTGTATGTTCTTTTAGGAGCTGTCTTTTGCAAACAATTCTGTTTATTTCTGCTATTCCTCTCTTTCACAGTTAATTTTCTTTTACATTTTGGAGCCTTTACATTATGTCTTGGAGAGAAGGGCCACCACCCGGAGCTGTATGTATCCATGTTACCTCGTGGGAGACCAGGCTTCTCCAAATCAAGTTCTCCTTCTCTGATAGCAGAGGGCTCCCTCAGCTCCTGTGGAAAGAGTTTGTTCAATTCTCTCCCTGCTGGAACGCTCTGGACAGTCTCAAGGTTTTGCAGCTTTGTCAGACAAAGGAAGAGGAGGTGATGAAGAGTTAGGGTTAGGGTGATGTGAGTTGACAAGGCTTGTGATGCATCCCTTCTCTTTGGCAGTCTTAGCCCCTCTCTGGGGTGCCTCACTGAGCACTGTAATCCCTGGCACACAACCTGACTCTAGCAAAGGCTTGATTAAATGCTGGGTACTTCTGATCTCCCAATCCCTGGCCTCTCTGCTGCTTACAGCAGCCTCCAGGCTCTTCCTCTTCACATCTGTGCAGTGTCTGTGCTGGCTTTGTCTTCTCACCTGTGTTTGCATCTCCCTTGCAGGTCTGGATGGATGCAGGCACTCAAATCTTCTTTTCGTATGCAATTTGTCTGGGATGCCTGACGGCTCTGGGCAGCTATAACAAATACCATAACAACTGCTACAGGTAACTGGAGCATGGCTCTGCTGCCTAAAGCCTTCCCCTCCCTGAATGTCACTGTACATATGCTGGTGAACTGCTGGAGGCTACTGGCCTTTTCAAGTGTCATGATTTCTGTTTCTACTCAAGATGTAGGAAAACTCTTTCCAGGTGTTTTCTCCCCACATCCAGCTGTCTGTGCTTTCTACCCAAGGGAATGTCTGTGCCATGGCTGACAAATCCCCTCTTCCACACCCAAAGGTCCCCTCCACTAGCTTTGTGACCCCAGACCACACAATTTCCCCTATTACAAGGATGCATTAGTAGCAATAAGGGAAGCAGAGCTGTGAGATCTTAATGTCTCTAGACTGGAGTCCTTTCACCTTGTGATTTATTCTTCCGTTGTTCATTTGGACCTACTGACTTGAACAGTTGTCAGTGCTCTGTGTTCCTACATGCTACCTATGATCTGCATATAAGTCTGCAGGTGTGACTTCTGTTTCTTGCATGCTGAATTGCACGAGCAGAAATGGACAGGTTGCCAGATAGAATCGGGGTGCCAAGTTGAGGTGGTCGGGTGAAAATAAGTTAATTTTTATGTAGGTGTGCTCAGCACCTGAAGCTGCATCCCCAGGGTAAAAAGGTAGTGTGAGAGGAAGAGGCTACTTCTAGGTATACCTGTCCACCTCTCTTCCCACCCTTTCTCTGCTGATTCTGTTGCTCCTGGCTGTGGGTTCTCCCCACATCTTTTAAATTCAAAATTGTGGTTGTTGCCATTGAAGGTTCAGGCAGACCTTGATTGTTGCTTGGCATCTTTCTCTTTCTTCACCTTAGGAGAAGTTGATCGCTGCTGCAGGAGTTCCTCTCCAAAAGCAGCTGGTCTGGGACTCCTCTTTGTTTTCATGATGCTTGTCCCTGCTGATTCAGTTTTGAGAGAAAAAGATGGAGGAAAAGAAGAGATAACGTGTCTGTCTCTGGCCTCCTACGTGTCCTTGGATATTAGCTCTTTGTATCTCCAGTCTAATGTGTGGCATGGAGATGATGACAGTGGCTGCTCAGCAGTAAGGTTGTAAAGAGCTTCAGTAACTGCAGCTGAGAGATGCTGTAAAAAGGGATGTAATGTCTGTTTGCACACAGACCCTTTATGCTGCTTGGCTTTTCTGGGAAAATTGTTCTTAGTTTTAGTGTAAAAACTCCAACCAACCTGTTCGCAGGCATGGACCCAGTTTTAATGAGCTGGTCTTGTGCTCTGCAGATTTGGTTTGGACAGGAAGACAGAACCAGGCTTTAAAAGGGCAGAGGGACAGCAGCATGGTGCCCCACTCTGTTATGCCAGTCCAGGTGTAACCTTTGATGACCTGGAAGAGGAAAGAATGGGGGCAGGAGGAACTATTGTTCAAATGGCAGTGGTCCAAGGTGGCACCAAATGACATTAACCATTTCTAGTTTCCTAGGACAACAAGGGAATTCTTCAGGGTTCCCTGGCTCCCTGTTAAGTGCAAATCTGGAGAGATCTCTTTTCTCTAGCCATTTTCACATTCCTCTCAATCTGCCCACTTGCCTTCCCCCCTGCCAGATGACTTGAGAGCACCTTCTAGCCCATGTCTTTCCAAGGAAGGGGAGAGGAACTACTTGAAGTAAGTGGGAATTGGTATAAAATGATGGAGAATATAATTTGAGTGGAGACCAGGCAGTCTATAGCAACTGGAGCAATGAGGTTCTGGTGTGGGCTTCCCATTCAGTTAGCTGAGCTTGGAGTATTACTCTCCAGCTGGGAGATTCATTGGCCTCTTTCAGTCTCTTCTGCCTTAGAAACCAATGCAAATGCTGAGCAGAGGTGTCAGGTGCTGTGCTTTGGAAGGAATAATCTGAATTTGTATGATGTAGGGGCTCTGGATGAACTGTACTTTCTCTCTAGAAAATGTTGCAGACCAAAACCAGATCTAGTTAACATTCAAGGAAACCGCAAAAATGCTATATACCTAAAGACTGGTACAGAAAATCATGCTGGATTTGCAGAGCAGCATTCAATAAAGTCAGAGCAGGCCATGAAATGCCAGAAGGGGTGCACTCAGTTTGGTTCAGAATATCTCAGAATAATGCTGCAAATGTTATTGTTGTCCCCAGGGTTGCAGTCACAAGAGGGCTGGGGAGACTGGAGCATGAAAAGGAATTGGATAGATAAGAGATGTTTAATTTAAAGAGTAGATGGATGGGAATGAGATGAAACAGAGACAAAAGGGAATAGATCAGAGAAAATAAATTGGATGGTTCTGTTTATCTTTTTCTCATAATGCAAAGACCAGGAGACACCAGCTAGTGTTGAGAACCAAAAGGATTGTAGCTGGTCTGAGAAATCTATTACGGAAAAAAAACATGTCCCCTTCTCAGATAAAAATAAAACCTGGTACACTTTGCTACAGAAGGGACCAGGGGAGAGAGCGGGGTTGGGGGGGGGGGGGTAGGGATTAAAAAACCCTGGCATTCAGATATGGGCAAGCTAATCTCATGAGTGAGATGCTTAGGCTAGGAACGCATCTTTATGCTGTCCTTGAGTAAGATTTTCCCCTGGGACAACCTTGCTGTGTTGTCCTCCCTGGGGCATTTTCCTTCAGCTCCTGATGGTGAAGTGAGCTGTGAGTGTGCCCTGCTGTGGGCACAGTGGCTGGAACAGAAATCTAGGTGCTGTCCTGGGGGGCTGCCGTGGGGTGTGGGACATTCCTGGACCCCCACCTGGCTGATGCTCTGCCCTCTTCTCCCAGGGACTGCATGGCCCTCTGCTTCCTCAACAGTGGCACCAGCTTCATAGCTGGCTTCGCCATCTTCTCCATCCTGGGCTTCATGGCAGAGGAGCAGGGTGTGCCTATTGCTGAGGTGGCGGAGTCAGGTGAGTGGGGACTGTGGTGGGATGGGGCTGTGGGGTTGCTGCCACTTGAACCCTCAGTGACAGTGACATGCCTGTAGGGCACCCTCCTTGGGGCAAGCAGTGTTGCAGCTGCAGGTTCCCATCCTTTGCCCTCTGCCTCCAAAACTGAGAGAGAAATGAGTCCACACTCATGAAATACTGACATGCAATGGTTATAGTTTGAGGTTAATATAAGCTGCTTCTAAGGATAAGGGTTGGGGTTAGGTGGCTTCTGTCTCTGGTGGGGAGGGTGGTGAGGTGACTGTATGGCATATGCCCGGGGTTGTGCAGCCAGTCCCTTTTCTTCTCTTCCTGCTTTTTCTCCACCCTTCCAGGAGTCTGAATTTCATGCATAGTGCAGGTATAATTGGAATGAGAGGCTTTGTGGCTGCAGGCTGTGCCTTGGCTGGGTGGCTGCCTAAGGCAGGTCTGCACCAGCTGTGCTGTGCTGCTTTCACTGCTATGCCATTGCCTGCTCTGAAAGCCCTTCTCTCTGCAGGGCCTGGTCTGGCATTCATCGCCTACCCTCGGGCTGTGGTCATGCTGCCCTTCTCCCCACTCTGGGCGTGCTTCTTCTTCCTCATGGTTGTTTTGCTGGGACTGGACAGCCAGGTAAAAGTGCAGATGCAGGTACAGAGAGATTCTCTGCCGGATAAAAGCCACTGTCTCTCCAGGACAGGCTTCAACATGGCCAAGGGGGAGCCAGTGGGCCTGGTAAGCTGGTAAGGATGGGCTGATAGAAATGGGATCTCTGGTCTTTGCAGTTTGTCTGTGTGGAGAGCCTGGTCACAGCTCTTGTGGACATGTATCCCACCATCTTCCGCAAGAAGAACCGTCGGGAGACCCTCATCCTGCTGGTCTCCATCATCTCCTATCTGGTCGGATTGTTGATGCTCACAGAGGTATTTTGTGTTCAGACCTTCTGCATGTTGCTTGATGGGGCAGAGGAGGTCCTGGTGGGTGATGGGGTCCATGCTGGGGCCAAGAGCTTGATGATGAGTCCCACCCTGCAGCACAGCCCGAAGGAGGCTGTGCTGCCCTGCCCATGCTGTTCGTATTTTCCCTTCCGGCCTTCACCCCTTGTGCCAGTTACAGTCCTAACACTTCTCCTGCCAAGAGTGAGAGCTGGAGCTCTAGACAGCCCGTATTTTGGTTATAGATTTATCCTTATGCAAGCCAAACCTTTTATAGCTGAGTCTGTTACATGGCCGGAGAAGTGCCTTTGTCTTTCTCTTTTCTCCTGAATGGAGCTACATGAACAACTGATGCAAGGAAATTCAGTGGGCCTGAGTGTGTCCCAATCTATTATAGAGATTTCCTCTGTATTACCTTTGTGATTATTTGCCTGGCAGTTAAACTGTCCTAGTTGAAAACCTAGCACAATGTGTGTGGGGATTGATGATGCCATGATGCTCTTTGCACTTTTTGTTCTCATTTGGGCATAATTTGGAAAAAGCTCTCCATGATATTGCACCTGCAATATGTGGCTTGGACTTACAGGCCTGTTTTGTAGGCAGCCTTGCAGACCTGGACAGTGAAACAGCCAGGCTACATATACAGTTACTTCTCTCTGCAAACTAGGAGGCTAAAGTAAATCAGGTGGATTGTATATCTTAAGTGGGTTTCCATTCTCACTTCCAGCTACAAGAGTTGTTTTGGTTTTGTCTTCTCCTAAAATATCCCCACAGTCTCTGGCAGTCTGTTGTCCTTCCCTGCCCTGAAATGAAGGGTTGCAGAGACTCCTGAGAGCAGTGTGGCTGCATGTGTCTATCAGGCCTCGAGCAGAAGGGACATGCCCTTTGCTGTTGGCTAAAACCCTGTCCCAGATCAAGGAAGGTGCCTCCAACTCTGAGGAAGATGTTGAGCTTGTTTCCTGATCTGCAGTTGGTCTTTGCCTGATTTATCTTCCTTTTCTCCCTCCCCACCTTACTTTGCTGCCCATTTGGCCCTTCCCAGGGTGGGATGTATATCTTCCAGCTTTTTGACTATTATGCTGCCAGTGGCATGTGTCTACTCTTTGTGGCCATTTTTGAGACTCTCTGCATCGCCTGGGTCTACGGTGAGTATGAACTGGGCAGGGGGGATACTCAGCTCTGGTCTCTCAAGCTCTTCCCTGGTTCATCTTCAAAATGCTACTCTGTAGTTAAGCTTGGTAATTGCAGTACAAGGCAGGCATCTAACACCTTGCTTGGGTGCCCCTGGACTCAGCTTTCAGCACAACGGATGAGTAAAACCTGGGTTCAGGTCCTAGCCTTGGAGATGCTGAGAGGCTGGCCCTGCTGAACCACTGGGCTGTGAAGTTAGTCTAGGACAGAAAAAGATTGAAACTAGCCACACTCCTGGCAAGTTCCTCAAGAGGACTGTTGTCGATGCTGAGGCTACTGCTTTGTCTTCTGGGGAGCACCCCAACAGTGGTGCAGCAGGACCCTGGACACACAGACTCTGTTGCCCAGCTTTCCTGATAGTAGTGAGGGATCCCATCCTCCACCTCTTCCACAGGTGCTGAGCGTTTCTATGACAACATTGAAGATATGATCGGCTACCGGCCGTGGCCCATCATCAAATACTGCTGGCTTTTCATCACCCCGGCCGTCTGCATGGTGAGGACCTACAGGGGGAAGAAGATGGGCAGAGCTGGGTGCTTCTGAGATACAGACACCTACATATAAACAGAGGGATAGGGGTTATGTGGCCTGTACTATGGGAGCCTCTTGTTCTATGTGCTTGTAGCTTCAAGGGCCAGGTGTGGAGCAAGACAGTGGGGAGAGGAGCCAGCTCAGCTGTCATAGAGATGTTTGTTGGTGGGATGAGCTCCTTGATGCCATGACCAGTGCTGCCTGTGGGAGCAGTCCCAGCAAAGCTTGTTTGACTAGTGTCTCCTCTGTTGCTGTCCTAAGGTGCTCTTTATTACCATAAGACTCTGCAGGTGTGCACTCACCAGGAAGACCTCTTTGCTCATGATGCTGATTTTCTTTCTCTTTTTTTCTTGGTCTCTTCCACCTTGCCAGGCAACCTTCCTGTTTTCTTTGATCAAATACACCCCACTGACTTACAACAAGAAGTACGTGTATCCATGGTGGGGTGACACACTTGGCTGGCTGCTGGCCCTCTCCTCCATGGTGTGCATCCCTCTGTGGATCGTCTACAAACTCTCCAATATCAAAGGCTCCCTCAGAGAGGTAATTGGTGCTCTGGAATCAGGGCACGGGCTCTGCTTCTGTGTTAAGTCTCCAGCCTTTCATGGGGATCATTTGTGTGTAGCAGGTTAATTAACAGGGAGCCCAGAATAAATGGATTAAATGAGTACATTGCTATAACAGCCTTGGGGTTTTTAAATTTCTGTGTTGCTGGAGGGCTGCTCTAAGCTGGCTGTTGCCTCTTGGTGCCCTTTTTTTATTGTTTCTGTTTCTTTGCAAGTACTATTAGGAAAAAGGTTATTAGCTGGAGAGGATAAAAATGATCTCTGTGCTGTCCTTAACTGAGACTTGAGGACTTGCTGTGAGAAAGGTTCCCTGAGCATTTTGGTCACCTGAGTTAACCAGTTTGTGCTGAGGCCATAGGGACAGAGTGGAGGGGATCACTGGGCAGTTTCAAATTCCCATCACAGTCTTAGTGCTCTGGATCTGCCCTGCTTCCAGAGCTGCTGTGATCCATTGCTGGCTGCACTGAATATCATTCAGAGGGCAGGGAGCTGGAAAACCAGACCTTGCTCCAGATGGGCACCCCATACCTGCCATGGCTCATGGTTTCAGGGAGGGGTTTCACAAACAGCCTCGAACCCTCAGGTTCCCACCCATTCTCTGCCTCCTGCAAGCTTTCAAGAATGTGTTGTGACAGCAATGGGCCCCTGACCCTTGTGTTCATCACAGACAGGGAGGAGTGGACACAGCTGCAGGGGCATGGCAAAGGCCACACAGCATGGTATGGTATGAGAGTTGCCCTTATACATTTGCTGTCCCAATTAAAGCAAAACCTGTGTGCACAGGCTCACTCTTTGCTCACTCTGTACTGATGGAGGGGATGCCCTAGAGGTACCTGGTCACCTACCTTTCTTTGGTCTGCTTTCTTGTCCTGGCCTGGAACAAAAGGAGGACTGAGTTTTCCTATCATGTCTCTTGTGTGCTCAATGTTTGTCTCTGGATAAGGAGTTGGAAGATGAGTTAATCCCCCCAGTTTCTGAAGTGCTGACTGTCTTGTTCTGGACATCTTGAGCATACAGGGACCAGAACTGCAGCCCTGCCTGGCTGGCTGAATGAAACCCATGGCTAGAAGGGGAGGCTCCAGATCACCTTTTGTCCTTGCAATTGTGTTTAATGCCTGTCTTTGTCTTCCAGAGGTTCCACCAACTCACTTGCCCACTTGAGGACTTGTCTTCAAGGCCAGGCATGGGACAGCCCCTTCCATCAACCAGAGCTGGCCTCCTGATGCTGACAGAGCTTGAATCTCACTGCTAGGACCAGCGTGGCTCTCCCTTCCTTCCCCTAGGATGGTTTCTATACAGCCTTGGATAATGCAAGGATTCTTCACTTGCCAAGAAGAGGGTTTTTTCCGGGCTGAGCTCCCTTCTCTAGAAGATTTGAAGGACTGAGGAAGAGGTTGCTGTGGAGATGGTCTGTGTGGAGTTAGCAATGCACCTTAATTCTCTCCCTGGAGATGGCTTTGATGGGACAGATCAAGCACCAGTGTTCCTGAGCATCCCCAGGGTTCTGGTGGACAGAAAAGAAGGACTGACACTGGAACAGAGTGTCAGAGAGTCTCAGAGGTGTGGCTCCAGTGAGGACTTCAGGAGCTTCTCCATTTATTCCATTAAATCCATGTTTTTCCCCACTAGATCCACTCTGTCTCAGTTTTGTCTCACCAGCATGCCTTGCCCCATGGCACGTTAGGTGAGATGTGTGTCAGTGGAGATGTGTTGGGCACTCTGTTGCACTCATCTGTGTTGCACTGGCACCATGGCAGGGAGGGTGGCCAGAGGAGGGGAAGCTTGGTAAGCCCCCTGTATGTGGTAGCCCTGAGGTACTCCAGGTGAAGTGAAGAGTGCAATAACAGGTTCTGCTGGAGCCATTGCCAGCTCTCAGACAAAAGTGTCGTCTCTCAGATGAGTCACTGGGCTATTCCTGGGGCCTGAGAAAAGCTCGTGGATTTGTGTTTTCTTCTTGCAAGTGAGGGATCATGGGAAGCTTTCCCTCATCTCTGCAGATCTATGTCTTCTTTTATTCTGACTTGCCTTCCAGGTGCTCCACAGCCAGTCGTTTTGATTTTCCTGTATATGGAAGCAGGACTGAGTGGTGGAAATGGGATCTACATGTTATGTCAAAAAACAGGCCTCTTGTTTCCAGTGTGTTTGGGCAAAAAAAGTAAAAAAGCAGAGCGATTTAAGTGCTGTAGCCCCAGCATCTGAGGAGGGCAGCCAGAGGACATGTACGCCTGGGAAGCTGGATGGCTCCCAGGAAACACTGAGGAAGCTGGATCCTGGACAGAGCTGGCCAGTGGCCAGAGGCGCTCAGCTTCCCGAAGCACACACGGACACGGGTGGGCACCACACTATAGCCGAGTCTTTTCATGACGAGGGCAGAGGAAGACTTGAATTAAAGCGAATTAAAGCAAATTAGAGCAATCCACGTCATTAGCCACAAGGTGGCCCCAGGACCTCACCTACCGCCGTCGCTCGGGATGGGGTCCCCGGCTGGGTGACGATGGGACCCCTGGGTCACGATGACCCAGCCATCCCCCTTTACCCTCTTCCCGCTTGCCTGTCGAGGATTTTTTCTGCAGATACCTGTCTCCCACAGGGAACGGTGGTACACGCAGGTTTAGACCTCTAGGCAATGGCAAGATCTTGGGTTTAGTTTTCCTGGGCGGGTTTAGTTTTCCTGGGCTTGTTTTTCCCCAGTTAAGTGTTCTTTGAGCCAGGTAACCTGAGATGAGATACAGGTCCATGATGGAAACGAGTCATCGACTTTCAGTCCTAGTGACTGTGAAACTCTGATAAGGACCCAGTACTGAGGGGATTGCTGCTGGAAGGGTTTGTGATGCTGCAGATTTAACCTCCAGGAGTGAGAGCCCACTTACCTCTTTTCCTCTGCTGCTTCACTGGCTCTCTTCCAGAGCGGCTGTGGAAACCTCCGCTCATTACCAGCTTCTTTTCCCTTTTCCCAGCCTATTTTCCACAGGGATTCTGAGATGGGCTACATGTTTAAGGCTGCATCTGCAACCACAGAATATAGCACTAGCTGCTAGAAATTACTTCTAGAAATGAGAATACAGAAGTTTTCAATACAGAAGTTTTTCCTGTTGTCTTTTTGTGTGAATCAGATCTGAAGCTCCAGCAACAGATATTTTTATTAATGTAACTTTAACCTTAAGCAGAATTATACTCTCATTTTCCAGTAATGTCTATAAGAGTCTTAGCCCACTGGGAAGAAATTTTAACTGTAAAAGAAAACAATAATTGTCCACAGCTACCTCCAAAATAGGGCTGATGCAGAAAGTCTGCTTGACTGCATGTAGGCAAAGCGTGAGTTTGCTGAAAGGCTTGTGACTTGCTTTGTTTCAAAACAGCCTGGTGTCCAGTGAGTTGGGCATGTGGTTTATTGATCTGGTTATATATGAGCCAGGAAAGCTCCCAAGCCTGGCTCATGACCCAATTGCTGTAAAGCTTTGGATGAGCTAGGCAGGTCAGACAAGCAAGAGGACCAAAGGTTTTGCTGAACATTCTTTAATAAATATCTTGTTTCTGACAGGAATTTAAGACAAAATAATAAAACCTATGACACATGGTTTGAAATATGAATCAAGTATATTCTGTATTGCTCATTGAGAAGGTTGATGGACTAAACCTGAACTAATACATTTGAAACCTCCAGACATGAAATCTTTCACAGCACTTCTCAAGACCCCATGCTTAGAGGGCATGCTGGTGAAATTATGAATATGGTGATTTCCATGTATGATTGTTCATGATTCAGATTGTGGTGAAAGGGATTTTCATTGAGTTTGAGACCAGCCCAGTATTTCTTGCAGTCTGTGGAATTCATACCTGCTTGTTCCTTCTCTACCTGGGGAGATGCTGATGTCCCTTTAGGCAAGAGGTACGTGGTCATTGGAAATTTTCCACCTTCAGAATCCAAAACCTGCAACTTAGTCTGAGAATCCAACCGATTGTTTTCTGGATGATGGGCAGGAAATAAAAGACCCCCCCCTTTTTTTCTTGGGTTGTTTGGGGTTTTTTTTGGTCGATTGGTTTTTGTTGTTGTTTGATTATTGTTTTTTGGTTTTTTTCCTTCAAATGAGTTCACATAAAAATAAAGCAGTCCCTGAGATTCTGCCCTAGTTTATTAGTGCTTAGAAAGGATGACTTTTCTATCCATCTATGTGTGAAAACAAGGCTCAGCTTTTCCCATACTGTCATGCTTGTCAGGGGTACCTGGAGAAGTCTCAGCTCTCCTTATCTATGGAGATGCCCACAGGGCACAGGAGAGACTTCAGATCTCAGAGGCAGACCTGTGGAGCAGGATGCTGAATCTTGGGGCTCCCATTGTGTTTGAAGAGATTCCCTGAGAGGTCCCTCTTTTGCCATTGGTGATATATACAAGACAGTTTTCAACTGGGCTGTTGAAAAATAATGCATTGAGAGCAGAGTTGCACATTTTAGTGACAAGAAAGGTGGAGAAGACAGGCCATGGTGCATAAATGAGAGAACAGAGTAAGATTAATATGCTAACAGATGGGAGACCTAATCCTGTGAAGCAGAGATCCCCAAATAATCTGTTAAGTGTGTCCTACAGGCGAGTGCAAAAGAGCATATCCCACAGAGCAGGCTGTTTGGCTGAGCCCTTGTCTGCTAATGTGGTTAGCAGCCTGCAGGATGGGGATCTGCACAGTGCAGATAAGGGAAGCATGTGTGTGGGAGCACAAAGACAGATTCAGGAAGTTGTTACTCCTAGAAGTTATCAGCAGTTTGGTCACCTCCTCCACCAGACCTGCCCAGAGTTGCATCATTTTGAGCAGCAACATGTACTTCGGTGTGCCTGCGGACTGACCTTGTCTTTTGCATCCTTGTGGCCCTGTACATTGGAGGTGTCACAACACACATCCCCCAGCACCAGGCTCAGCTGCCCTGAGGAAGCAGGGAGGGAAAGCAGGAGCAAACAGGAACATACCCATGTGTTCTCTGCCTGCCTTTTTTCTGTGATAATCCTTGGTCTCTGATCAATAATGAGCATTGCTGTGAGACTTGGGGGCTGTTAGACTGCAGATATCTCCCCAGCATTGCTAGTCCTCTCTCCTGACCACCTTTGCTGACAACACTGGTCTCCTAAGCCATTTGCCCTTCCCTCATCCTCTCCCCCACCGGGAATGCTGTGAAACAAGGGCTGTCTCAGCCTGCCCATACTTCCAAAGATGAAGGCTCCTGGCAGCCTCCTCTTCCATGGGAGTTCAGTGCTGGAGTGGTGCTGTGGCTGCTGGAGCCCATCATGGTTCCATGGGGTCTTGTTAATCCTTGTTACTTTGGTTATGTTAACCTGTGTAGTTACACTGAAACTGTTGTCAGAAGCCACAGGCTTACTTAAGCAGAAATTAGCCATAAAGTTAAAAAGAAAGTATATGAACGCCTAGGAGGAAATTGTCTGCCAAACAGTGCTCAATTGATTAGGCAAGTTCTCAGCCAAAGAAGCAGCAATGTGGTGCCAAGGGGGAAACATTTCTCCCATTTTGTTAGCAAAGATGTTAAAAGGTGGGATTAGTATGGACAAGTGAGAACAGTGGTGGCTTCTCCTGCAGGTGGCCCAGTGAGGGGCATAGCCAGGGCTGCAGGCTCTGCTATCTCCAACACAAATCCCAGTCACTGCCTCTGCAGCTTCTGGTGTTTGTAAAGCAGGACCATATTTAGGATTCACCCATAGGGTGTCATGCTGACAGACCTCTCCCAAAAGCTGGGCTGGGGGAAACAGAGTCATTTGGGCTTGAATCCTTGCACTGCATTGGCTCAGAGATGAGAGGAACATTGTGGGGCCTGGGACTTGCTGCTGCCAGGGAGTGTGGCCCTGGCATGGGCTGGTGTTGGCAGCCTGCTGCTCTGGGCTGGCTCTTCAGCAGGCATGTCAGAGCTGGCTAGAAGGGAGAAAAGAGTGGGGAGACCCACATAATAGGAGAAGCCAACACAGGCTCTGAGAAGAGGAAAGGTAAAAAGGGAGGTGAAGGTGCAATGCCAGCTGGCAGGTGATGAGCAGAGTGAGAAGGAGAAGACCCCTGAGGAGGTACAGAAGAGATCTGAAGTTGTAGATTCTCAGTCTGGGGTGGGTTTAATATTTTTAATATATTAATATTATTAATATTATCCATCAGGGCAAAGGCTGAGTCCTGGTCTCCAGTCACCCTGGGCCTGGCAGGTTGAGGAAATCAGGTCACTTCAGGTATATTTTTCTTCCTTAGCTAATGGGAGAGGATGCAAACCCATGCAGCCATCTCTGAGTGAGCTGGCAGCTGTAGATGGGGTGGATGTGTGGTGGGACAGCAGTGCTTTCCCATTCCTTCAGTGTATCCTTGGGCACAGCAATGGGACTTCCTCTTGTCTTGGTTTTCCTGCTTGCAAGATCAGATACTGCCATCCCTTCCTTTGCAAAGTGCCTCAGGATGCACTACGGGGAGAGCTGTGTGCTGCTGGTGTTTGAGCTGCACACAGCAGGGGAGATTCCAGGTCTGAATGGGGTTCATGCTGCCTGGGGAGGAAGGAGCTTTGAACATTTCCAGGATTTATTGCAAATAGTACTTCCCTTTGGGGATGCAGTATTTAAGAACAACCTCACCCACACTCGGGAAGGAGGAGCCCATGATGGGGGAGATCTGCAGTCAGATTGCCACGTCCCTTAGCAGCCCTCTCCTACCTACACAGCTGTGCAGCCCAGGGTGCCTGTTCAGGGCAGTCTCTGCCAGCAAAGGGGGCCATGAGGGAGTGCATCATTCCTTCCCTTGCCCTCTCCTGGAATGGGACTGAGCACAGTCTGTACTCCCCCAGCTGAGCTGGTCAGAAGGTCATTTCTGGTTTTCAATCTGGGCCACCACACTAGTGCAATCACTCATGGAAACTGCCATGGTGAGATAAATGTGCCTGTGCCCATAGCAGGATTTAAAAGACCATTAAGTATTGCCTGGTGGAAAACACTGAAGGTCTGATTGAAACTTCTGGTGCCTTCTGGGCTGGAAAACAGAAATAGCAACCTTTTTTTTTTTCTCCTGGAGAACAATCTTCACACATTGCTGGATAAAGTTTTCATTTAGGTTGACTTTCTTACTGTTTTACCTGAATATCACAGGTCATTTCACATCTACAGCTTTGCAAAAACCCCATGATATTCCTATGAAACACTTCAGCATGGATAAATCAAGTTTTTAGGTCAGCTCTGCTTACCTAGGCTTATCTCAATCCCGTTTTCATGTCTGGATAACCTCTACTGCACCTTTTCCTCAGCTGTGGTGGGTTACACCAGTCCTCCATGACAGGTCAGGCAGTGGCACTGTCCTTTATGAGCAGGGACAGAGGCAATGCAGTGCCTGTGTTGTGTAGCCAGCACATACCAGCACATTTTGCAGTATTTTTGGACTTTAGAGACAACCCATAGAAGGCAGAAGATGAAGCCTGTCCCCTCTGATGTTGGTGTTGGATCATGCAAGGGAAGAATCAGCCTGTATTTCTTTGGGGATGGGGCCAATCCACTCAACTAGCCTACAGGGTTGGTGAAAACCAGGGCTTTGAAAATGGCACACTTGGAAAGTTTAATTGCAGAAACAGTGTGCTGCACGTTGTTCTTGGCTGCCTGTGAAGGCGCATCTCCTTCTCCAGCTGCTACCCTGGCCTTTGTGGCTCCATTGTCCAGCTGGGACCTCTGGGACATGGCTGGGCTGGCTCAGAGCTCTTCTGCCTGAGGATGTCCCACAAGCTGCTCTGCCCCTCTTTGCACTGCTCAGAAGTGTGAGCTCAGACCTTCTTGCCCCAGTGTCAGCTGAAGGAGTAAATCACATCACCAAAGTAGATGGAGGTGTTTTCCCCTACTTCCTTCAGCATGGCCTCAGTATTTTATCCTGAGATCCCACCATGGTGTTTGTTCCATTTACACATGTCTCCAGTCAATTTGTCCCCAAGGCAATCCAGCATGCTCCCATGCAATCTAATTCACTGGCTTCTGGCATCCAGGAAGGATTTTTTTAGAGACAACATTATGAATGACCTCTGTAAGACTGTGCAGTCGTGTAAACCTACTGCTTCCCCACTCTATGGTGGTGAGAGTTTGTGTCAGCTCCCAGGCTTCTCACTGAGGGGGCTGAGACATGCTCATTTAGTGAGCCCTGACACAACCAGGCAGATTGGAGCGTGTGCTGGATATGTCCTATCTTCCATCCCACATGCTGCTCTGGTTTGATCACGTGGGTACATGGAAAGGTGAATAGGAATTTGGCAGGCACATCCACAGATGAAGCAAAAGGCAAAACAGTGATAGTTCATCTCTGAGTTTTTTTAAATGTTATGTTTAATGCTTTCTTGAGAAAAATAGTGTAACTGGAATTCCTGCTAATGGCATTGGTCATGAGACACCCTGGAAAAGTGTCAAGGCTGAGGTGGATACAAAGAAAGCTGCCAGTGCAAAGGCACTGAGAGATTGCTCACTTCTAGTGAGCATGCAAACACTATAAAGATTCCAGCAGTACCTCTGCTTGCTGACAGAGCTCTGTCCTATGAGCTCTGTTTGTAGTCTCAGCTTAGGGCACAGACAACAGAGAGCTCTGCGTGACTCCAGGACAAATGTCCCTCAATTCACCCACCCCCTGCCTTTTGTTCCAGCTGTTTGATGGTGTTGATGAGACTCAAACTTGGCCACAGAAGAAGGTTTAGTGTAGAGCTTTATGGAGAAGGAGATGATTTGTTCTGTGCGTTTGTAGTATGACTTTGAAGGATGTCACTATCCCACTAAAGTGCTGGAGCTCCAGTGCAGTGGAAGGTCATGGCACCCAGCCTGGCCATGCTGCAGAGTCTGTGAGGGGAGAGGCCCCTCCTTGCTGAGGTTGAGTCGTACCTGGAGTCACTCCTTGACTGCTGTGATTGATATTTGCAAACTTTGGGCCTTTGGTTGCTTTCTCATCCTGCTTTCCTGTCAGGACTGCAGTTCAAGGTCTGGAGGGGTGCATGTTGTAAGGGAATAGGGGAGAAAGTTCTTCTGCCCTGATGCACCTCCCACATGTGAGTTGGGTGATAATTTGGTGGGGGGAGCCGGTGGAAGGGGAGGGACGAGAGGAGGAGAGAGGGTAGTCTCTGTCTAAACTCCTGCTGTATATCTTTGGCACTCAGTGGGTTTCCTGTTTGGATTCCAGTGAGACGAGAAAGGACAGGACAGGATAGGACAGGAGGGGCTTGCCTGAGGGAGACCTGCACAGGGTTCAGGTGAGTTGGCTTGTTGAACAGATCTGGCTGGATGTGTATGTCACACTGGGAGTGCCAGTGGCTCTGCTCCTCCCTGCTGCATATCAGCTGCTTGCTGTGCTCTGAAGAGTGGGCCAGCAAATCTGCAAGAGAAAAATCTTCCCAGCGCTAAGCAAAAGAAGAGAGATATGGAAAATAAGGATAAAAAAATCAGCTTGGATCAAGCCAGGAAAGAGGTGGTATTTTCAGTGGTTCCTGTAGAAAATGACTGGCAGAGATGCTGCTGGGAAGTTGCTGTGAAGCTGAGAGCAAAGAAATGCCTAAAGGATGGTAATCGGTATTGAAAGTTGTGGCAGCAGAGAGAGGTGGGGAGAGAAAGGGAGAGAGAGAAAAGTACTCAGACAGCAGAAACATTGGGAAGAGAGATGAGAGTGAGCTATATGGGGATGAAGGGCAGAGATGCCTAGGTGATCAAAGGTACAGGAGCAAAAGTGCTACGTGAAGCAGGCTGTAGGCATTTCAGCTACTGCAAACAGTGACTCAAGTCAGTGACTCCCTCTCCTGTGCTACCTTGCACAGGTGCTGACCCTAGAACATTGACTTGGGGCCTGCAGCTCTAAAAGATGTGTCTGGGAGTGCGCTCCTTGTTCTTCTTGATACCGAGGCTTCATCAAGTTTCTTCCTGTGTAAGGGAGAGGCAGGGAGAGAGCATAGTTTCTGCATGTGCTAAACTCTGGGGATCTGCAGGCTTGTTTGTGAACAAACACAGGCAGAATACATGGGGGTTTCATAACACCTGATCTGTGTCTTCTTAAATCAACAGTGCTTTTAAAGTAACCGCTATTAAGCAGGGCTTTCATCCAATGCCATTGCCCTAGTTTTTCCTCTTTGACAGCTGCTGATATAAGAGGCTGAACCTTGGACCTGACCTTTGGAGTTCTGCAACAGCCCAACTTTGCTGGATTCATGGGTGTAGATGTGGCCCTTGCAGAGGGCAGTCTAAAAAGCCCTGTGACTTACCTCTACCCAACTGTGCTCCTGGAAACGGCTATAAGAAAGTTTTGGTGCCCTAGACTGAAGAGCAGATACCTTAATTTTTGAAGGACACAGGTGGGATGCAGTCCCATCACATTGCAGTATGACATTATAGCAGGCACTGCTGGAAAGCACTTACAGCACTGCTGGAGTCATAGTGTCCACGAGCATTTCTTATACTAATATCACCTGAAGTGACTTGGCCAGTGACAACAACTGGAGATGGCTGAGCCTGCCCAGGTAGATCCCATGCCTGCACCTGAGCAGGATGGAGGGTACTGGGCTCCCTGTACAGGGCTGAACAGGGCATTCAGTGTGGGAACAATCATGGCAAGGAGCCCCTGTGGCTCTGTCCTGCTGCTCTGAGATGGCTGTGCACATATCTGTGCTGAGACACTGGGCTCTGCCATATCAGCTCTTGGCTCCCCTCATCCTCCATGCTGGAAGCATAAGGATATGTGTTGTACCTTAATCTTGCCTGCCTTTTGGAAGAGTTTTGCTTGAGTCCTTTTCCTTGTGCTCCCTGCTTCTCGTCACTGACAGCAAATGCCCTGAGGCTGTGCTTTCGAGAGATCAGAGAGGGTGTGAATGCTTGGGGGATCTTAGATACAACTATGTATAACAGTGCAATGCCAAGTTCCCCGTGCTGCTTTTCCACCTCTGAACTATTGGCTGGACTGCTGGCCCCTCTGCTCTCTTGCTCCATTGGCTTTGCTGCCCATCCTTCCCTAACTCCTTGGCCTCCAGCCTCAGGATGCACTGGGACAGCAGCAGGCGGCCAAGCTGCAGGGCCAGCAGCCTCTGTCTCCTCACCTGACCCAACCAGGGCTGCTGGGTGGTATGTCTTGCTTCATGAAATTGCTTCCCTGGAGAGGTGGCAGCCTTGTAGCCAGCATGTCCCATCCAGCATACTCTGTCCTCCCCCTGTGGGGTGCCTCTGGGCTGCATCACAGGTTGCTGCCCCTCTGTGCCCCTGCAGGGCCTGTTTGCAGACTGGGTGCCTGAGCAGCTTGGCTTTCACCCTCTGTGACATTCACCTGCCTTGTTTCTCTAGCCATTGACAGGAGCCGTGCTGTCCCCAGGCTTTGGTTATGCACAAGGATCTCTGAGCAAGCCTGATGCAGCCACAGGACTTTGTCCAGTCACCTTCAGCCACCAGGCAGGTAACTCTAGGGGCTCCCCTGGGGTGGCTCTGTGTCTGTAGGAGACCTGTTACTGTGGTGCTCTTGTAAGGATGGATCCTGCTGTGGTTGGGCCTCCTGCTATGTTGCAGTGGATACAACCAGACTATGGGCTGCATGGAGGTCTTGAGAGTATCTGGTTTGATGTGAAGGCTGATTTCTGCTCATATCTATGCTTTGTTTATGGACTTCATCAGTTAGTTTTGACTTTTTTCATAGGCTAAAGAAAGAAACTACCTCTGTGCCTCTGTTGCCAAGAGCAGGGATGGTGAGCCACAAACACAAAGACTGATCTGGCACTGAGAACTGCTGCCTACCCAAGGGATTTGCCACTGATCCTCAGGAAAGCCCAGTCACTGTTAGGTAATTAGGAAACTCTCCTGTCCTAGCAGCAGAAGATAGGGTAGAAGCCATTTGGTACCCTCCTGAGCTGAGGGTGTGTGCTCTGACGGATGATGCTCCATAATCCTTGCAGCTTGTACTGCAGGTGTACCTGTTACCAGAAAACTCACAGTTGCTTCTTATCTCACTCTTTCACTAAGCAGCAAACTCACTGACTGCAGAAGCATTGCTCTTATTTCATGTTGGAGAAAATATAGGCAGGATATGATCCTTGTAACAGCCTCCAGTGCCTCATGGACCTTGCTGAACAGATGCTCTCAGAATACCCTGCAGCCTACAGAAACTGAAAGTTAATTAGAAAGTGTAAAGAAGCCAACTAGCTTTCAACAACTTGAAACGAAAGGCATTTTAATTTCAACTGCTGTCCTGAAGTTTATCAGTTTTTCTCTTACTACATCTTTCCTTGTCTTTCTCCTTTTTGCAGCTGGAGTGAGCCATTCTTAGCAGCATTTGGTTTTGGAAGCAGCCATCCTTGCTCATGTAATTGCTCTTGGATTGGCTGAAAAGCACTTACTTCTACTGCTTATATTTTCCTGTCCATCTTGCAGAGATGACCTATTCCAGTAGCAGCCCCCACGCATTAATTTAGCTGGGTTTGTTCCTTAGGCTGTACCTTGGCACTGCTGTTCCTCACTGAGCCCTGATTTTCTGTCTCTGCTCCCACAACCGCCCCCGCCTCCTGCCATCAGAATGCAGAGCAGGATTTTAACTGCCGACTAACTGCTGGCTGTAATTGTGCAGCCAGAGAAATTTCTGTGTCCTCCTGATCCTCCTTTTGTAACACAATCCAGCCTGCTTTGCTTTCTGATTCCTCCCTCCCCACCTTAAATTGCAGTTTATGTGCTTGGTTGCTGCTTGTTTCAAGATGAAATCAAGAAATATAAATGCAGTGCAGATGTCTGCATTGTCACCTGTGAGCTGCAGCTCAAGTAGCACCTATGTGTGTCCAAAGGAGCTTTAACACTGTGCTTCCTCTAATATATGTTATCAGTTGCTTTGTTAAGACTTCTCTGTCTGCTGTTCTCTCTGTTTCACTATTCCCTCTTGATATTGTTCCCTTCTCATTTGCCTTAAGATAAATAAGCAGAAGAGGTCAAACAAAGGATGTTAACTTCACAGCAGTAGGAGTTTCTGTATGTCAGCAGTCAGGAATAGGCAGTAAGTTTGCAGGAAGAAAAGCTTTAGGAGAATTGCCATTGGCTTCTTTCTCTGGTGTCAAAACTTCAGATGGCCTTTCTCTCGACTTTCTCATCTCTCTCTTGTTCCTTGTCTCACCTGAGCAACTCTGAGTAAGTCCTTTTATAACGTGGGGGAGGCTGAGAATAGCACCATGTTTTCTTCCAAATGACACTTTTTCTGATTCTTGCCTTGCCCCTTTAGTAGCATCTTGTTTCCAAATAAAGCCAAAAAATGCTGTTCTCCTGCATATGGGCACTATGTGTTCAGCACATCATATCCAGCTGGTGAGTGTCCACAGCACTTCAGTGGTGACCTTGGTTTTCCTTGCTTTTTGTGACTGTACTTGGAGAATCCTATGGTGGCAGGTGTGAGACAAAGAAAGTCCAAAACTTGTGAACAAAAGGAAACTGAGTTACTTTATTCAAATGTTGAAGAAGGAAACTTGTTGGTCTGTATTTATGGCTTCTGAATGCTGCCTGTTCTTCTCCCAAGTCCTAAGGGAATCCAGGTGTATTCTCATTTTCTCAGCAATAAAACTTTTTGGGGAAAAGTGTGGCTGCGTCCATGCACTGATCTCAGGACCAAGTTGGGTACCGTTTCATATAGAACTGCCTGTTGCACTGGGCACAGAGGAAGATTGTTAATCTGTGGGAAGATGACAGACTGCAGGTCATTCCTGTGAAGGGTACTCCAGGCCTGGCAAAAAGCACCTCCTCAAAGTGCTGAGGGCTGAAAACACAGCATAGCATCTCTAGAAGAGACTGGTGAAGTCAGATGGAGCTGAGGAGGGAAGATGGTGGTGGTACCTGAGCTGAGTCCAGGAGAGGGGTAATCTGTAGATTGTGTCAGATGGCATCTTAACAGTTTTATGGCAGAGGGAGGGAATTAAGGAGTCATAGGATTTTACTCCAGAAATTTGGTGAAGGAACAGCAGAAAAAGTGCAGGCAAACAGTGAGGGGCACAGTCCTTACTCTAAACTCATATACTGGGGAGAGGAGCATCCAAAGGGAGAGGAAAGTATCTGCCTGTCGGGAGGATGTAACACAGTTAGGTGGCTGTGGCTGCTGTGGGAGAACTGAATTGCTCCTAGCTGGAAACAAGAAGTTATTTGAGTCCCCATCTGGCCTGAGAACATGTAGATTTGAGCATAGTAGGATTAGATGTTCAGAAAAAGAGCCAGGAGGTGTATGAACAGGCTTTCTCATAGAAACAGTGGGCAAAGCAAAGAGGGAAGTAGTGGGGATATGTAATGCTGTGCACGGCTTTGTCTGGGAAAGGACAAGCTATAGTTCATGGCAGAAAGGGTCAAAACTTTGGGCACCAATTTAATCAATCATCTTTTCCTAGCTGAATAAGTTTGATTTCAGTCAGGGTTCTTTCCCCCTTCTTAAAAGAGGAAAATGAAGGCACTAATGCTGCATCTCCCCTGCTGGTCTGTGTTTGTCCCAGCTGTGTTCCTTCACTGCAGCATCCCATCTTCTACTATTTATGTTGATCTGTTCAGGAGCCACAGGACAGATGCAGAGTCAAAGCCATAGTCAAGGTGTCCCCAAATGACACACTGTTGATACACTGAGATGGAGGTTGGTGACAGGATTGAGGCTGTGTGCTGTCATTCATATCATTCCCTTCCTGGGCCTTGGTGAGAGGAGGTGATTCCCTGATTGTGATCTCCTCCTTCCCCCAAGTGTGAAACAGGTCTAACAAAAATGAGGTAAAACATAAGTATTAGTAGAAATAGGCTGACTTTTGCATCCACCTTACATTAAAAGAATAAAAGCAAAGAATCAGGTAAGTCTGTTCCTGCCACCTTCCTGTGACATTCTCAATAAACCCAGACTTAAGCATAATTGTACTTGATAATGTGCCCTGGACTGCAGCAAATTGGAATGTGCCAAGGACTGTGACAGATCAAACATATTTTATTAAGTATGTGTTACTTTTTCTCTCATATTTGACAGTGCGTGGAGCTCTGCTCCTCTCAAAGATGAGGAGGCTGTGCTGCAGCATCAGAATAAACTGATTAGCCAGCTGGCAGGCCTTGCTGCAGACAGGTAGTGGGGAAAGGGGCCTTGCTTGGGCTTAAAAAGCTGAGAAATGGCTGGCAGGAAGACTTGATGTTCCCAGCTCCTGATCCCACCCAGCAGGCATTCTAAGTGAAGGGGGCAAAACTGGGAATGGGAGGATCTCTATGCTGGTGAACTGCTGCTACAAGACAGCATTTAGGGTGCATGCCTTGAATCCTGGGTTACACCCTGGGTTACCACCTTCTTTAGATGTGGGTTTAGAGGTTTGTATGACACCATTAGAGGGCTTATTCAACTTTACACTCATATATAGATCCATATGTGTTGTAGCCCTTTGTGGATCTAGGACAGTGCAAGCCATACTAATAAATAAGTACTTTGCAGCATATGGACCATAAAGGGCAAGGGCTGAAGACAAAAAAGAGGTTCTTCTTTAGTGCTCTGATGCATCTGCATTTGACACTGAAACTGGTTGTTCCAACTGCAATATTGCCCATAGGTAGGCTTTTACTGGAAATAGCTCTAAACCACTCTCAAATACATAAGGGACCGGGATCTTTCACAATGTTTTTGAACAGGCAGCTATATTAGCCCAGAGGATGGTCTTCACTGATACCTGACTGCTCTTCTCAGTTTATGCTTCCTCGTTTCTGCTGCAGCCTCTATTGCAGAGGTTGATGCTTTGTGTGAGATTCATTCCTGTACATTCAGAGTCCATTGAAATCTGCTGCTGATTTCAAAGCAAACAGGAGGGCCCTTCAGGAAAGCAGATGGGGGAACAAAGACTGTTGTTGCCTTGGGCATTTAGAGAGCAATTGGTGTATTACACTGCAAAATCTGATTTCCTTTCTTTACTTGAATAACAGAATAAGGAAACATACCTATGTCAAAGAACTACTTGTTTTGCTGTGAACATTCATTAGAAGCTGTCTTTTCATATGCAAGCATCTATCTTTGCCCTAGGGCCTGATATATCCAGGGGGTTAGCATTTAGGAAATCATTTCATTTACAGAAGTAAATGAGACACTTTGATAATGATGCTGTCTTGTGGGGGTAAGTGAAAGCAGAGCGAACCAGTTCTTGCTCCTGCTTCCCCCTTGCCTCATTGAAAACTACACCAAAACAAGTGCCATGGTGTTCCTTGGCTGCTGGCACAGTTAGATGTTTGTGTCTACATGTGCTCTTATTTCCAATTAGGTCAGATTCCCTTATCCCTACTCCCCGTAAGACATCTCATCCCCTGATGCTGATCCAGAGGGAGATGACTGGAGAGAGACTAGACACAAGGAGAGAGGGAATGGTTTGTCGTCCTGGTGCATTGTCCTGGTGCAAGGGGTGAAGAGATAGATTTGGTGGTCCTACAAGGTAAACGACATAAAAGGTGATGAGATCCTGCTCACCACTGAGTGCTGAGTGGGAGAGGTCCCTAGCCCAAGTTACCTCTAGAGCCATGCTTGGACTTTGCCTGGGAGAGAGTAATTTGAAGCAGTCCAGAGCAGATCCAGGGGCAGCGGAAGTGTTAAATGGTATGGCTAAAACTGCTCCTGTTGCTCTCTGGAGATTGGGACGTCCCCTTAAGTGGCACAGAAGGAATGATAGATGTGCTATTAAAAAAACCTGTTGAACCACCAGCAAACTGAATCTGTACGTAACTGTGAAGGAACCAAGCCCTGATTTCTTTACAGTCTCAGATGGTGGGAACGGCAGCAAAGATGCTGTTGCTTTGGAGAGGCATGTTGCCAGTACAATTTCCTAATCCCAACATGGGAATTTGTATCCACTGCTGATGCCAAGTAATGCCACCAGTGAGATGTAGCTAAAATTAAGACTTCCCTGGTGTAGTTCACCAGCTTCCCTGCCTGTGTTAGTTTTCTACTTTCTGTCTGAACAGATATGTGCATCCCTACCTCAGGTAACTCACTAGAGCAAGACTTTTGAGAAGAATTTTTTAACTAAGTCAAAGAGAGATTTCTCTCTTCACGTTTCCATTTCTTCTCATAATCAAGTGCCTGTAACAAAAAGAAAATGTTGTCAAAAAGAAGATTCAGTCTGGTCTGTGTAAATTTTGATTAGATTTAAATGAACTGGTCAATAAAAGGACTTTGTGGATGGTAGAGAATTGTATCTTGTAACAAGCAACCACTAACTTTGCTTAATTAAGATGATGCTGAAGGTAATGCAGGATTTAGTATAGATTGGAAAATGTCTTCCTTGTACCACCCTAGAGGCCCAGCCACATTCAATATGCATCCTCCAACAGTGACTTTGCTCCATCTTTGCATAGAATCTGCACTTTTTCCCAATATTTTTGCTGTAGAATGTGAGCTTGTCTAACCTCAGAACTCCCTTGCTGAGGCCTGAAACACCTCACAAGTGCCCCTTTTGCTCACCCCAGGGGCTTTATTTCCTTGTTCTGTGTTCTTTGCAAGGTTGGGCAAAGGTGGAGGATTGATGCTGGAACCAATTTGTTAGTGAAGACAACCTAGGGCAAATAAGTGTTTGTGCACTGATGAGTTGCCAGGCTGTGTGGCAGTGTAACATAGTGTCCAGGGGTTCAAAGGCAACACTCCTGGCAAAGCCTTGAAGTAATATGGGAGGTTGTCCATTCTTGTTCATACTATCAATCTTATTAACATTTTTCTCTCCTGCCATCTAATACCACTCCAGAAGGAGACATAAATAAAGCACATGAGGAAAAGAAACTCCTTCTACCTCCATTCCCTGCTTCAGTTCCAGCTCCTGTTCTCTTCTTCTGAACTGCTGTTTCCAGTGTTAACAGGCAAGTTTTCAGCAATGATGGAAATGAAGAGCACATAGTCAGGGGCAGATGGGAATACACTAAGGTTGGTGGCCTGGGAAGGATGAGGAGGGGGCCATGGGCAGGAAAGGATGAATTCATGGATGAATCCAGTGAAGGGGTAGTGCAGGTGTGTTCATTTCACCTAAGCAGCGACATTTTCTCTGCCCCTTCAGCACAGACATAACTTGGGGATAATACTTAGTGCTGACACTACAGAAGCCATTTTCCAGAGGATGTAGGAACCTCAGGCTGATACTAGGAACACATTTATTGTGACGACTGGTCCCCTCCCTCTTCTTCCCACCAGATTGTCCTGCATCCCTACATCCCATGCACATTTTTCTTTTGTTCCACAGAGCCATGACTAGAACTGTGTCTAAGAAAGGAGAGCCCAATGGGGCCATTGCAGATCCCGAAGAAACAAAAATAGAGGAAATGGAAGAGAGAGGCCAGTGGCGTAGCAAAATGGAGTTTGTGCTGTCTGTGGCTGGGGAGATCATTGGTCTGGGTAACGTGTGGAGGTTCCCATACCTCTGCTACAAGAACGGCGGTGGTAAGTACACAGCAAGCATGAGATGTTCTAGCTCTGTAGGCATGACAACAGATATGTGCATGCCTGAACCCATTTCTCCCATGCCTCATGTGCCCCAACATGCTCTTTCTTATTCTCTCTTCCTGCCAAAACCAGGAGGAATGAAAACTGAGGGGTGAATCGAGCTCTCCAGCAGGTACTGTTTCTGAATGCAGCAATCTCAAGTTTGGATGCTGAATTAACTCTAGGAACTCTTTAAGGGTTTTGGGCATCTCAAGGAATTGCTGGTCTTTGGAAGCCATCGAGTGCTGTGAGTTGTCAGAAAGCCATCAGAGACCTCCTCCTACATAATTCCCTTTTCCTACTCTCCGTGTCACCTCCACCTCTCTCAGGCCCTTCCTCAGAGAAGGAAAAGTTTAGATGTTGCTGGTTTCCTTGCCAAGCTCTGATACTCCTTAGAAGAACATTTCTACCTCTTCCCCAGGAGCAGTTTCCCTAGTGATCAAAGCAGTACTGGGAAAACCTGTCCCTGGAGAGGGTTCATTCACCTTCCCCTTTGTTCCTTTGCATGGCTCTCTATGGAAAACCAATAACGCCGCAGTAAGATCGTTACAGGGTTAAAAATTAAACTTTCTCATAACAATAAAATGAAACGGAAGGGAATAATTGATTGTCACTAACTTTTCTTGGAGAATCAAAATTTAACTTTATAAAAGGAGAAGACGAATAACAAATTACACGTTAAATACAGCAATATCTTCTCTTTTGTTCTTGTTCTCTAGAGACAGGTTGAAATAATGCTCTGAGACTTGCTTGTTCCCTCCCCCCGCTCCTTTAAAATTCCTTTCTCTCATATCATGCCATAAAGGCCTTTCTTTTCCAAAGTGCCGTGAGCTTTCAGTAAAAGATGAGAGGTTCCACCCTGGTTTATCCCAGGATTTCCAAATTCTTGTCCTCTGTACTGTTGCTGGAGTTTATCCAAATCAAACACGAGACAATACAATGTCTCCTCCAAACCAAGGGGGGACTGGATAAGAAATGGTTAAAGAAAATGGAAATGAGTTTTTCTTGAACCTTGGGTGTTTTTTAGCAGATCCTCCAGTCTCCTTCTTCAGTATTTTAATAAGAGGCACTGGAGTCGGCAAAAGCAAGTCAGACCAGCATGGATTAGTATACACTGATGGTGCATCTTATTGAAAAACCCATTCTGCAGTGACACTTTGAGAGAGTAGTCATGAGCTTTGCATGGAAAATTTCTTCCTGAGCTCAGATGATATCTTTGAATAGTTTATGCCTATGGTACCCGGTTCAATAGTCCTTGCAATTTGTATGCTAATTAATGTAAGTGAAAAGGCTACTTTTTTCATTTTAAAGATCTATTGAACAACTTTTCCTTTTTTTTTTTCAAATTAAACTACTCTGGAATATCTAAGGCTGTGATTCAGAGGGCAGCAGGAACCAGATGGCTCACAAACTTGCATTGGATAAGGCACTGTCTCTCCCATGATAGTCAAATATACTCTCACCTTTGGAAAAGTCCTTTAAATTGCAAGAGGCACTTTTCATCTATAAGTGCTGCATCCCTGTCCCACCCTCAACCCCCAAACAGGAGACTGCTGTCCTGTCGCCTTTTTCACCTTCAGATGTACTGAGATGGTTATAAATCTGTAAGACAGATGCCATAGAAACAACAGTGATAACTTGCCATAAAGCAACTAAGTGTAACCTTATCTATGGCTGCACTGTCAAATTTAGTTTAATTTTTCATCATCCCAAACTTTTTATTGACTCATAAGGAAAGGTGGTCTGTTTCCGGGGGCCTCTCTCAGGGCTTAGTGTCCTCCATTGTAGCAGCAAAATGAGGAGGGGATCACAACTGGAGTTCCACCTGATAACTGCTCTGGGATGGTTAAGAGAGACAAGACAACAGAGATGTAAGGAAGCTCTTACTGCTCAGAGACCAAAATGGGTCAACCTCTGGGGCAAATGGTACCAGTGGAGAGGGTCTGCAATCTGCTGAAAGACTTGTCTCTGTGCAGGATAATAAAGCTGTCTTGCAGATTTGGCATTCAAATAGATGTCTTGCAGCACACAAAGCAGAAGCTGCCTCTAGTTCAGCATATGCAGTTCCCATTCCCTGCTCTGCAAACCCAGACTGACCCTGAAAGCCAGCCTCCTTCCCTCTGGCCCCAGGTCTCCTGCAGTTACGCACAGCTGTGTTTAGGGGAAATTTGGATGTGTTCCTAGTTGCTAATTGTTACAGGAATTTCAGTGTGGCTGCCTGTGCTGGCAGGGGAGAAGGAGGCCTGTGGGGCAATGTTTGGGTGCAGCTGAGAAAGGGACCCTTATCTTGGTTGCAAGCAGCTGAGATGCTCTCCAGGCACTGGCAGTGAGAGGTACTCAAGACCAAAACTTTACAATCTGGAGTGGCAAGACCTCAGTCATTTCAGGGAGGAAGGTAGTCACCTTACCTTGTCTGCAGCAGAGTGAAAGTGTGAAAACCTACATTAATGATGAGGAAAAAGGCAATTAGGTGACATATGGAATGTCAGCTGTGGAAATGAGATGTCAGGACCAGTTTTGAGCAGAGCAGTGAATATTTTGGGCGTTGGAGCAGTGAATATGTTGGGTGTTTTGGTTTGGCAGGGAACTGAAAAAAAGGAAAAAAGATTCAGACAGCTAACAGGGAATTAAACCATTTTTTTCAGAGCAATCAACTTTTTTGTTGTTTGTCTTTTCTGATGCTTTGTTTATGTTGGTCATTGTTTCTGGAAAAAACCTGCTCTTTCTCTCCCTCCTCCTCCATTTCTTCAAGGTTAATCTGAGGGATATTTCAGGCTGATATCTCTTAAGACATCGCTCTACATTGTAATAAAAATTGATTTTGAAGAGAGAAGTTAAATTTCTTCATTTTTAAAATGCTGGAAAGATGCTCTGTTGCCCTTTCCCTATTTCCATTCTTTTAGTGCAAACTGCTTTTTAAATTTGACGTGAAATATGTCTAAAGTAAATTTATATTCTGGCAAATTCATTACTTACTAAGAAATGTCACCAGCCTCCAGGTTTGTATCCTCTGGGCAAGTGGGAGTTTTGCTGTGACTCTTGTGAAAGGCAGAACAAATGTGGTTATGTGAAACAAGGACTTATTTGGTTCACCCCACTCCTGCTGAAAACTGGAATGAGGTCAGGAGTATGAAGCAGGGAGAACGTCAGTATTGTCTTTTTTTTTTGTCTCCTTGCCTGGCTACTCTTCACTCCAGGTTTTATCCAAGGCCAAATGCAGAAGTATTGCAGTAACATAGGACAGACTACCCTTGTATTTTTTTTCCTGAGAAACAGTAGTGTTGGAGACCTTCTTTCTTCACCAGAGGTTGCACAGTTAATTCAGAGAAAAATTTGTGTTTATTTAGTTAATTACAGCTGTGGTCTCAGATACCTGGCAAGGGATGATGAGGATAAGGTTTTTGAAGAGGTTTCTGAAGCAGCATCTTACCCCTTTCTGCAGGAGCCTTCCTCATCCCTTACCTCATCTTCCTCTTCACCTGTGGGATCCCTCTGTTCTTCCTGGAGACGGCATTGGGGCAGTACACCAGCCAGGGAGGGGTCACTGCCTGGAGGAAGATCTGTCCCATCTTTGAAGGTCAGTCAAGTTACAGAATTTAATGACAGCACTTTCTAACAAATAGTGACTCAGAGCCTTTTCCAAAAATCATCTTCTTTTTCTTTTTCCTTTACTCTCCCTCCCTTTCCCTCTTTCCCAGCCTTGTTATCTCTCCTAGTCACTGCTGTGTGTGCAAGAGCAGTTCTCTGATCGCTCTGTAGGTGACTGAGGTGTGTTGTGCTGACACTGGGGGCTGTGCTGATGGAGCTGAACCATGGTCTCTGCTTTGAGAAGCTCAGAGCCTGGGAGAGAGGAGAAGCAGGATGGCCAGCTTGCAGGAGAAGGATGGAAGTGTCAATACCTAAATATCTGCATATAGTCCAGCACAAATTTTGAGAAGAGGAAGAGGAAAGCTGGCTGGCTTACAGTGCTTTCCCTGCCCATTGCTGTGCCCAGGGTTGCTGTGGCAGCATTTGCAGGCTGGCATCCTGCAAACTGGTCTGAGTCACAGTGCATGCACTGGTCTGACAGCCTTGAGGTGGGATGGCATTTAGCTTAAGGCCCAGGTATAAGCACCAGGACTTCTGGTGTCCTGGGGAAGGTTGTTTAATGGCATTAATATATTCATGAGTCTAATTTACTTAATTCTTCTATCCATGGGATTGCTTGTTGCACACCTTTTGCAGACAGAGAAACCTGTGATCAGACAGATTGGAAGTCTGATTAGTGTGCTTGAGTATAGGTGTGCAGTGCTTTTTAAAACTCCCTGGGGACTCCGGGATCTCCTGCGCTGGAGACCCCTGTGTTCTGGCACAGGCCTGGAAGTGGACAGCAATGGCACCTCCGAGATCACTGACAACAAGTTTTAAAGAAATGAATTGGGCCTTTCTGGCCTGATTATGTTTCTGATGTCTCGGCAAGCAATGGACACAAACAGGATCCAAGACCAGTACCGAGCTCCTAAGTCTGTACCTTGTAGATCAGTGGTGAGAACACTTTTTTCCTGAGTCTTTCCTGAAGTAAGAGACTCACCTGCATTTCTTTTCTTTAAAGACTAGAGCTGGTTTTTCTGAAGGAGAGGTACTGCAATGCAGTGGCACGGATGTGGTCAAAACATTTTTTTCACATCAGTGTAAGGTTTTCTGGCTATTCCACCATAGACCTATCTAGAGATACCAACAATGTGTCTTGTCTGCCTACACAGTCACAAAATCCTTTCTCTTTCCTTTATGTAGATCTTGCCTTATTGTCTAGTGAGCTATGTTTTTGGTGTCTTGGGGGTTAAGCCTGATGTGCTGGTAGTTGGTTGGCAGTCCCATCCTCACATCCTTTGCTTTCCTTCACAGGAATTGGATATGCCACACAAATCATTGAATGGTATCTGAATATCTACTACATTGTTATCCTGTCCTGGGCACTCTTCTACCTATTCAGCTCCTTCACCTCAGTGTTACCATGGGCCAGCTGCAATAACCCCTGGAACTCAGGTGCACCTTCCTTTGACCAGCTTTTAGCTTCTTTGCAGTTCCCAGAAATTATGTGGGTTTTGTAGAAAATACTTTTTTTTTTAATAAGAAGTTCTTATGAGCTGCAATGTGATTTTCCAAAAAATCTGCATTTTCTGGCAAGTGGGAGAGGTGGGTGGGAGAGTTTTCATGCCAATTTAGAGTCTTCTTCATGTGACAGGAGCTTTTTATTAGCTCTGGTACAACAGTTTATCTTACAGTTCCCTTATTCTACCACCCCACTCCTTTGGAGTTACTGGGACAGTTGCTGCCAGTGCCTGAACAGTTTCTTCTGCACACTCAGTTTTTGGCTAAATCAGGCCAAACCTGCACTGGAAGATTTTGCCAGTACAGGTCTCCTAGTGAAGGAACCAGGAACGCAAAACTATAAGGGCACGATTTTCCTGGTTTAATCACATTCATACAGTCTCTATACTATAACTTTGGCCAGGAGCCTCATCTACTCTTGCCCACAATCCACGTAACTGTGCCTAGCAAATAAGACCTGGCTTTGGTTTTACTCAAGGCACTGGGAAGATGGAGTAGATGTGAGGTAATCCTCATGGATCTCATGTCCTTGGCAGGACATTTTTAACATGTTAAATGGATCATTTTGCTTGGCAGCAGCTTGGTTACCTCCCGTTTTCTCTTGTCTTGTTTTTGTGATGTGTTGAATTTCTCCACCCCATGGGCCATTTGCTTACAACTTCTTGTGCTTCTTCATCCCAGCAGAGGTAACCAGCTTTCTAAAGAGCTGATCCAATTCCTTCAGCTTCCCCAGCATGGGTTTGTTTGTGAGGAAAGCCACAGATGTTTTCTTAAAAGATATAAGCTTCCCAGCCACAGCTGGGCTTCCTTGGTTTTCCGGTGGATTGTCTTTTGTTGACGAAATTCAAGATGAGGTGCATTTCTTGGATGCATGACATCTTTTCTGTTTTTAGTAATTTCATGCTGTGTAACAGGGATGGGGATGGCAGAAGGGAACATCATGTGTGTAAACCTGTGCATGCATATGTAGACAGGAAATGGTGCATAATTTGGGAAGAGAATGGGATTTTCTAACCTGGCTACATATAGTGGCTAACCCTCAATAATCTACATTTTGCAGCCATCTGGTTTCCATTTGGCAGGGAATTGTGCTCTCCTTCCTGTTTTCCTTTCCTGAAGCCCTCTGGCTACTGCTGATTTGGGATTTGTAGCTGGGAAGAGCCAGAGTTTAATGAGATTCTTAACGAGATGCTTAATGAGATGCAAGAGTTTAATGAGATGCTCAGTAGCACAGGATGAAAGGCCTGTGTGCTACCAGAATGAGGGTTAGGGTACAGAGGGGAAGAGGTGTTAGGGTACAGAGGGGAAGGAGCATTCCCCATGGAGAAGCCTTAGAGAATTTGGTTCATCAGCTTCCTTTTCTTTTGGTAGATCTCTGTGTGGACATTCTGAATAGATCCAGCTTGGACAACGGGACCTTGCCTGCAAACGCCACCTCCTCAATGATTGAATTTTGGGAGTACGTGATCGCTTTTCCTCTTTTCAGGCTCCTCTCTCATCTAAAGGCTGCAGCTGTAGGAGTATCTGGGCGCTGGGCTGTGTGTCTCTGTAGGACCAAGTCAAGTCCCACAAGTCAGACCCAAACATGGGGAGCATAGTTTGCTGCTGAGGACATTGGCACAGAGCCCCACAGGCTGCTCATAGGGAGCTCATACATGTACATGCACAGGCATGTTCCCTTTCTGTCACTGAGGTGCCTGGGTGAGTGTGGTTACCAAGAGAAGCACTAAAAGCAGAAGAGGACTTAGTGCAAGCAGTAGATACATGTGCTGGATACTGCAGGCTACTGTTGGCAGGCATGCTTGAAAGGCCAGGGCAGTCTGAACAGTCCTCCACAGTGAAACAAAAAGGATCAAACTGCCTTCTCCCTTCTTCTGACCATGTCTTGCTTTCTGCCTAAGAGAAGTGGTCCATCAGATTGCTCAGGATCATCCCTGGAAGAGTGGAATCTGAAGTGCATGAGATGCCAGAGAGAAATTTGGGGAGGTTTGGTCATGGAGCTGGAGGCAATAAAATGCTGTCTGAGGGAGTAGGCCTGACAGTATTCCAGAGACGGGCATCACTGTGTCCTGGAGGGGTTGAAATGACTGCTGGTGCCACACAAACTCTCCACACTCTACTGAGGATGGTCTTATAAAGAAGAGGGGTGTCAGGGACTCAGCTTCAGCAGGTGTTAGGTTTGTTTTTTTGTTTGTTTTTTTTTTTCCCATTAATGTGTTCTAAAGTGACTCTGAAAGGGTTGAGGGTACATAGAAGATGGCACATGCCCATTGTTGCAGAACAAGTCTGAGCAGTGCTGGCCCCATCTCCTGCCCTGTTCTTTTCACACACTGTTTCATGAGAGCTGAGACCCCTCTAAAATAGTTGTTCAGGTTTTCTGCAGAGAGAAGAAGGGGCCCCTGGGGGAACTGGTTTAGAGGAGGATGTGCAGAGGAATCGTAAGTGTGGGATTGGGCTTCCAGGGTCTGCATGGACTGCACTATTGAGCTCTCATGTGACCCACCTTCACTATGGTGAATCTTCAAGGAAAGAGGTTGAAGGAAGTGTATGGGAATCATAAAGATCATTTTTGCTTATATATAGGGTATCTGTAGTATATGGGGAGGAAGAGTGGTGGGCATGGGGTGATGATGGCAATGATGGCCTGCTTTGGATTGAGTAGTCTAAGTTTGGTAGCTGCCAGGGTAGGGAGCAATGGGCATCAGGTGTTGGTTTTGTGTAGTGTGGGTCTGAGTGGCATGGCACCACGGGTGTGGAAAGTGGGAGGGTTTGGGCCAGCTACAGGACATGGTGGAACAACATCAGCAGAAATGAGAGAGATGAGAGGGAGCCTTAGGCAGAGCTGGCATGGTTTTGCATGGCTGGGAGCCCAGGGCAGATGTGTTGTGGATAGTCTGTTAAGTCTTTGCAAGGGATAATATGGGAAAGGTCTGTATGGGTGAGTGGGATCTGGGGTGTTAATGCTTTTCTCCCTGTCCCTGGACACCGGCAGGAAGCGAGTCCTGGGGCTCACCGATGGTATTCACAATCTGGGCACTGTGCGCTGGGAGCTGGCTCTTTGTCTCCTGCTGGCGTGGATCATCTGCTACTTCTGCATCTGGAAAGGGGTCAAGTCCACAGGCAAAGTAGGAATGGAGATTATCCTTGCACTCCATAAGCCTCCTTGTACCCATCTTACATTTCTCCCCCAATCTCTTTTCCTTCTTTATGAATTAGAAGTAGGAAATACAGCACCAAAGTCAAACCTAAAACCTGGTGAGACCATCCTGATTTACACTGATTGTGTTTGACCTCTAAGAGGAAATATAAAAGAATAGGTCCAACAGGGAGGGGAGAAAGGGGAAAGAACTGAAAACTGGGGGAGGTGTCTTGAGTGACCTTTTCCTTTGCAGATACTTACAGTGGCTCTTGGATACTCCTCTACTGCCCTTGGGAATCCTCTGCTCACCAGTGTGTTGTACTGGTGTGGCTTGCTGGTGTTTTTAACAAGATCCTCTGCAGTGGCCAACTTTCCATTCTTGGCAATAATTAATACTTAGCAAAATAGACAAGCTGCCTCTAACCAGCTCAGTTAATAGATAATGAATCTCTCCTGCTTCTCTATCCTGCAAAATACTTGGGGGGAGAGAGGTGTCTTTGTGCTTTCCTTTGTACTCTCCCTGGCTCTGTGATTTTTGGCTTAGGTCACTATTTGCATTTTGCTAGTGAGGCTGGAGTCAAAGCTCCTTCCTGATGTTGATCCTATAGAGCAGGTGGACTGGTTTTACTTCTGGGGGAAATGAGTGCGTGATGTCTTGGGCTGCGTATTAGGAACACTGCCATGGCTTTCTCTTGCTCAGGATCTCTTTCCTCATCAGAGCAGCAATGAGTTGGATGGTCATCAATGCCAGTTGAGTCTTGTGGGTGTCCAGCAGATGTCCCAACAGCAAAAGGAGGGGAATCAATTTCTGCAACTGATTTCTTCCTTCAAGTCACTATCTCTACTATTGGCAGATGTTCTGTACATTACTGGGCACCCATGTTTCCTTGTCAAATCACATCTGCTACCTTAAATTTGCACTGGACACCCATTTCAGCAGGGCATGACTGCTTGCTAGATTTTTCCCACTTTTTGCTGATGACTGACTCTTGCTGTCGCTGACCTGTTTTCCACCATTTCTTGAGGAGGGAGAGACAGACTCCAAATCTATAGGGAGAGGGAATGCTCTACATTTTAAATATTAAATTTCTGATGCCTCCTGGTTTGCTGATCTTGGAAGATTGGGTCTGAGAGGCTGTTTGATCCACATGGAAGCTTAATTAAGTCACTCCAGATTCCCCTCAGCTCTCAGCTTTCTCCACCAAGTCTCTCTTTTGCCCGATGCTGCCCCAGTGCGCAAAACTTTCATGCAGAAGGAGAAAATTAAAGAAGTTCAGTCAGGCTGGTTGAGCCAATTTGGTTTGGCAAGATCAGGCCAGAAAGTGAGAGGGAACAGTGAGTGTACATAGTAGCTGTAATGGTCTTCCTGAAGACTACAGAAGATTTTTCCATCAAAAATTTTAGGATACAAGGCTTAGTTTTTTACCAGCCAGATCTTATGGACATGGTGCAACAATACAAGGAGAATTTTTCTATCCCAAAATGTACCACAGGTTAAACAGGCCAGTTATCTTCTCTGCAGGCAGTAATTTTGAGTATTCCAGGGACACTGTCAAAAAATTCAAGTGCTTCCTTCTTTGTCTTCACTGACAATGTATTAGGGTAAGCAGAAGAGAAGATCCAAGAATTCTCAGTAGGTGCATAACAGCTGCAGATTAAATAGGGGCTTGTGGTTGCTTGGGAGACTGCTCTGGTCAGATAACTGTGTCAGACAATTCTGTTTCTGTTCTTTAAGTTTAGATTCCTTAAATAAACAGTAGTGACCTCAGGAAAATAGTTTAAAATAACTCCGTGAAGACTCATTTTCTTTAAAAGCCTTTTTCTTTTATTAATTTTGCCCAATTTTGTGCTCTTTCTATGTTTTCTTTCCTTATGCAGTCAAACAATGTGTATAAATATTCCCCAGAAGTGATTTCTGAAGGTAGATTTTAATTTTGTTTTTGTGCCCAAATTCATCACATGCTTATTCAATCGAGGAACAGCAAAAGTACCATGTACTGTCACTTATTTGACCAATTATCACTAAGCAGAAAAAAATGTCATTTTAGGCCCCCTACAATGAGTCCATTGAGTAAAAAACTCTTCACGTTACTTGGATGAATTTTAGTAATGAATAAATATCAGGAAGTTGCAACTGGCTCACAAATATTTTACGAATAGAAAAAAAAAGAATAATTTGCATTGGGCAATGGATTAGAGATGATTAATTCTACTGTAGAATGTATTTACATCACACACAAGAAGAAGTGAAAAGAAGGTATTACAAAAATAATGGTCTAAATTTTCATTAAAGGCTTTGAGATGCCCTCATTTCTTACCTGTGAGCTCAAAGGCATTGAAGGGATAGAAGTGATGCATGAGCCCTCCTGGAAATGAGACCCCTCAGAGGTGTCTCAAATTGGGCAAAATTTGCTATTTAATTTGGAAAACTCTTGTTAGGCATAAGAAATTTTAATAACTCCTCATTAAAACTCAGTGACAGGAAGAGATCTGTGTTTCTTTTGCAGCTCTAGAAAGATGAATAGAACAGCTGTAGAGCAGGGAAATTACACTGACTGGAAAGAGAAAACAAAGCAGAGCAACCAGTGGCAGAGTCTTGGATGAGGAAAAAAATGTAGATTAACTAAATCACCAGTGAGACATAACCTTGAGTAACTTCTTTCCCACCACTCTTCTATGCTAGCAGTAGCAGCTATAGCCAACAACAGAGTCCAGGGATGTTTGCTGCGGCCTGCAGATGAGATGAGGTGATGCCTGCACTCCATCCCTGCTGACCCTCTCTCCCCTCTTTCCCCCGTGCCTGCAGGTTGTTTATTTCACTGCCACCTTCCCGTATGTGATGCTTACCATCCTGCTGGTTCGAGGAGTCATGCTGCCCGGTGCTGCTGAGGGGATCATCTTCTACCTGAAGCCCGACATTTCCAGGCTGGTTGACCCACAGGTGAGATGAGGGTGTCAGGCAAATGCTGGCCACGAGAATATTTCCAATGGCCTTTGGATGTGATGCTAACTGAGTGTCTAGCTGTTGTCTCTGAAAGGACACCAGAGATCCAGAATCCTTAAAACTGCTGAGAGGGGTCTAGTCCCTCCACACAGCACAGCCTTTTTCCTTGTGGGCTGCAGCATTCCACTCATTTCCACTCATGGGCTCAGCAAAACCAGAAGAGTTTGTCAAATATTCTGCACGTAGCAGATGTTTTTCCTGACTGTTAAATGCACATAATTAAGGGAGGGGTGATATAATCTACCACTTTTCTTTTTTTTGTGGTCTGGTTAACACTTTGTTTGGGTCTAACAGAACCCTCCCAGAAAGTGTGGGGTCCCTGTGCTTGCAGAGACCAAAGGCATGTAATGTGGGCTGTCATCCAGCTGGGCAGCAAGTTCCCTTCACCTGTCCTGGGGGCTGGTCCCACCTGCCTGGGTCAGGGACTGGCTAAAGAGTTGATCCCTGTCACCACTCATTGGGTCTCATGGTAACCTTCCCTACTCCTGCAAGGAGGACCTTGTGTACCCAAAGATGAAAAGTATAGATTAGGGTAGAAGATGCAGGCAAACCCAGGACCTATAAGGTAGCCCAGATTGCCAGAATGTGGGAAGCACCCTCGAGGGCGGCACAGGACAGGCAGCAGAACCCTCCTTGGAAGACCCCCCTGGGCATCTGCTTTCATACCTTTCTGTGGCAGTAAGTTGCTTCCCTTTCCCATGTGCATTCAGCAATGCCTAGGGAAGTGTTAATGCAGACCTCTTTCCCATAAAAGCATTTAAATGACACTGCTGCTAATTGTTCCACTGCTGAATCCTTCTGTGGAGCCAAGCAATAGGCTTAGTCCACAGTCTCAGCTGACCTTATGCGTCTTCCCAAATGCCCGGAGCCCCAGCTACTCTCTGAACAGCTGCCAAATGCATTGTTGTCCTCCCAAATTGCTTTCAGATGTGTTGTCAGTACAAAAATCTGTGGTGCACTGAAAGCAAAAAGCCAAGTGAATGGCATTTTAATATCAAAATAAAAAACAGTGGGATGAATGGGACTAGGTGTATTTTATTCATGGTCAGAGCTTATTCACCGAAAACGTCCCTATCTTTCATGGCCTAATTAAAGCTGACATGGTCTTTCCAGGCTGCTGCAACCCAACATAGCAGGAAGATCCTGCTACTTAATTTAGGCACAATGTGGGGCTTAGGTTACAGTGAGATGTGTTTCTGTGCCTGAGGGGCTGCTGTGTCCTTGAGAAATCCATGTGAATTTAGGTAACAATGCCTGGGCTGGGATTCTTTGAAAGCTACAAAATTTCAGCTGCCTGGATGTTTGCAGTTGGGGGCTACTTGGAGGAAAAAGAGTGTGAGCAAGGAACCTGGAGACAATAAAAAAGGTGGGCTGTTTCCTGTGTGCTAACTCAAAGCTCAGGGCTTTCTCTGGGAGGGCCTGAGAGCAGAGCTGCAGCTCAGCCCACAGTTCAGTTCCACCATGGAGTAGAAGGCTGGAGCAGTGGTGAAGAAGCTCACTCAGCTTTTCCCATGCAATGCCAGCACAAAGGGGAACCTGGCTGCATGGCACCCCTCTGGCCTGCAATTTCTCAGTTTGGCAATTCTCTGCTCTTCATCCTTCACTGTGGCCTCAAAGATGTGGGAAACTAGATTGGGGAGCAGTAAAGGGGATACACTGATTGTTGATCACACTCTTGTTTGGGGTGATTCATCAGTGGCTCTGTAAACCTTGGACCACATAGGGTCCATAGAATTTAACAGTGTCAGGTTCTGTGGGACCCTTGCTATTAAGGATGCCATCTCTATCCTGAATGCAAAGCTGCAGGATGGAAAAGTGGTATCACTTTGAGAGAGATGTGAAAGTATGGTCCCTTCAGGAGACTTTTCCTAAAGGATTTCCTAGGATTTCTCTAGGATTTCCCCGAGAGTTTTCCCAGATAGGTATCCTAGTTTCTATGTTCACTGATCCCCTCTCTGTCTCACAGGGTTTGCTCTCCATGGATAGAGGGCTTGCTGTTGACAGGGCACAATCATTTGTTTATTTTGTTGCCACGTCCTCCCGTTGCCACTGTCCTTCTCTGTTCTAGGTCTGGATGGATGCAGGAACGCAAATCCTCTTCTCTTATGCCATCTGCCAGGGATGCCTAACAGCTCTGGGCAGCTACAACAAATACACCAACAACTGTTACAGGTAAGAGGAGCCTAAACTCCTCATTTCCTTCCAGAAATTTGTTCAAACAGCACAGAACTGCATCAGAGACAGCTGCGGGGGGACCTTGGGTCGTGCTGCTTTGACTAACAAGCTGCTAAGAGTGCAGGAGCTGCAGAGGACTCAACATAAGGATGGAGACTGGCTGAGGGAAGAGAGGAGCTCCACAAAATGGCTTTAATAGTGCTCCCCTGCATGAGTCAGCTTGGAAATGGGAGATTCGAGGAGAGGGAGGAATGAAAATGGACAGTGTCTCCAGCCACTGTGTAGACACCACAGTCTATTTTGACAGTATGAGTGAGTGGGCAGGGATAACATGGCCAGCTCTGTCATCACTTGCTAGGCAGGAGAGGTGGTACAAAGAGGATGGTAGGGCCCCCTGTCTCAAGGCTTTACTGCCATCAGGGTAATGTACTGCCACTGGCCTTTTGACACCCTCAAGGAGATTAATCAAGTCTATCTGGCCTTCTCCATACCCTTGGATTACAGATCTCTTTTATCCATGGCCTGACACAGAGCTCAGTGAAACCATTAGGATCATTTCTGACACCTTGTGAGAGCCCGGAGAAGCAGGGCCTTTGTTATTCCTTCATGTATTGCTCCAGCACAGATGGGAAAATGTAACTGTACTTGGGAGACATCAATCATCTCTCCTTCCGTTCTCCAAGAGGTGCTGCCACAGCTCTTGGTCAGGCAGTTAATACTTTCCCCTGGGTCTCCTGATATGTAGCAGTGCACTGATGCCTTCCTCTAATTCCTTATGTGCTTTCTGCTGGTAGGTTAGCTCTGGGTGGCCCAAATGTGCTGGGTTTCCACACTGCCCCATAGCAGCTGAAGCTGTGGGTCAGCTCTGGCAGCTGCCCAGGCAGGATCCTGAAGCTTTCAACTCAGCCAGCTCAGGCTGGTGCCCCATTTTCACAGGGAGCAAATGCACAGAAGTTTCAGAACAAGGAGTGTAACACATTCCAACTTCCATATGAGCATAATTAATAAAGACAGTGTAGACACAATCCTTGACAGATGAGGATTTTTGTTAACCTATGAGCCCTTGTTTTACCAGACCTGCTGAAACTCTATGTGTTGATGCTTTCAGATGCTCCTCTTTCTTGACTATGTTTACTTCTGCAACCTCTTCCCTCTTCTAATATTCTGTTTTCCCCATTTTCTCTGTTGGTTTTCTTATTCTCTTGACTCTTGTTAGCTTTTTTGCTGCCACATCCCCATGTATATCATTGTGTCATCCTATTCACAAGCCACTGGTTGTGCCTCATTCTCCTCTCTGTGTCACGTATAGTCCTATAACATTTCAACAGTGAGGCACAAAACAAGTAGGCAGGTATTTGTCTCTGTTCTGAGCTTCTTTGCTTCTGAAGGGATTCAAGAACAACACTGCTGTTTCTTGGTTAATGCTGTCCAACTGGGGAAGCTGAGTACAGACAAGATCCCAAGTGAAGCCATTCTGCAGTGAGAAACACTGATTTCTCTCTGGTCTCCTCCCTGCAGGGACTGCATCATGCTCTGCTTCCTGAACAGTGCCACTAGCTTTGTTGCTGGCTTTGCCATTTTCTCTGTGCTGGGCTTTATGGCTCGAGAGCAGGGCATACCCATTGCAGAAGTGGCTGAATCAGGTAAGTTTTCTGAGAGACTTCAGAGCCAAGGAAAAACAAGAAACCTGAGGGGGAGGGCCCTTTTCTGAAGTGAAGCCCAAGATATTATCTACATCCTTGATCACTGTGGGTGTCTGCAGAGAGATCTGCAGGACCAGTGCTCTGTGACACAGCTTTCAGCCGTGTGTGGGCAAGAAGCAGTGGTGACATGAATTTTGAGGAAGTATGAGAGTTTACTCTGTACTGCAGGGCAGTGTTGGCAGGTGGTGTTGTATGGGGCACGTGTAGTCATCCTGTGGTCTGCTGGCAGGTCCTGGCCTGGCCTTCATAGCATATCCAACAGCAGTAACAATGATGCCTGGGTCTCAGCTCTGGTCCTGCCTCTTCTTCCTCATGCTGATCTTCTTGGGACTGGATAGCCAGGTACAGCAAATGTCTTATATCATCTAACTCGCAGATGCCTGTCCCCACCCTGAGCACTCCCCATGGACATTGTAGGTATCTTTGATATGTTCTCTATATCTTATGCAGCACTTTCACACTGAGGGAGCTCAGAGCCAGGGCCAATGGTAGGCCAGTGGTTATGTGTGCTGACATCTCTGTTTAGCATCCTCTTCCCGTGTGTATGTGGGGATGTCCCAGCTACATCGCCTCTCAACTCTGTGCCAGAGTTGAGAAACTGCACACTGTGCAGCAAGGTCCAGCACAGAGTAGGGCAGTCTGGGAGGGGGAATGAGGCTGTTTTCTCCCAGCTGAATCCCACTAGAGCAATCCCTGTGGGCTCTAGAGCAACTCACTGCTGTGCCCATCTCATACCCCTGTTATGCCAGGAACAGACCCCAGCATAGCACCCTGCAGAGCACAGTGTGCAACCTTGGTGTGCTGGCGTGAGAGAAGCAGGGGGAGTCGGGGCATGTCTGCCAGGCAGGGTGCTCTGCACAGGCTCCGCTGTGCAGCACTTCAGCCCCTGTACCTGGAGAATCATGTCTTTTTCCTCAGTTTCCTCTGGCCCTTGGTGGAAGCAAGACAGATGAAAAGAGAAAACAAAAAAAATAAGGATTTGCATGGTGGGAAGAAAAAAGGACAGTGTGTGGAAGTGTGTGCTTGGGGAAGGAGAGACTGATTTTTCTGTCCTGTTTTCTTCTACAGTTTGTTTGTGTGGAAAGCATGGTGACAGCTATTATTGACATGTTCCCAGAAGTGTTTCGGAAGAAGGGGCGTCGAGAGTTGCTGATCCTGGTCATTGCAGTCATATGCTACCTGCTGGGCTTATTTCTGGTCACTGAGGTAAGAAAGGAGTAACTAGGTTACATAGCTGAGCACCAAATTCAGCTCTGGAGGTCTGGGTAGAGACAGCTAGCTTGTCTTTGATGCTGTTAATTATCCTTCATTTCTAATGCATTAGCTGGTGTCTCTCACAGCCAGTGCTGTCTTGACCCTGTGTGATGCTGGTGCACTCACTGCATAACTGAGCCTTCCAGAGAGACAGTCCCACAGCCCAGAGAGGCTGCCTGATACACAGCTTTGTGCAAATACCAGACCTGATAGCTAAAACAATCTGAGCTGTTTGAAAACAATCTCTTCTAAGGGCAGTGATCGTTTGCTGGCTGCTTTCCACACAAAGCAGAGCAGCAGGAGGGGAGCCTGGGAGTAATAGTTGCATTATAACCCTGCTTGAGCCCGTGGGAAGTGTGTGATCCCTGGGACCAGAAGGATTGATGTCATGTGCATGGTGTTCCCACTGCTCTGCAGCTGATAGCCAAGCACCTCTCCCTGCACATTGGTGAGCTGTGCTGAGCTCTGTGTGCACACACACGCCTGGGTAGGGGTCTCAGCACTCCTCCGTGCTGCCTCCATGTGCTGTGTAATGTCATCTAATTCCTGTTAAACTCCTTAGGCACTGATGAATGATCCTCCAACAGGATCCTGGCTAAGGATCTGCTGAAGGCAGCTCCCACTGCAATTGATTTGAATGAGACTGCACGTCTAAAGCTCTTTAGCGTTATTTGAAAGCATCTGCTTGACTTGGACGGGCTTTCTCTTGGAGAAATCGCATAAAAATCATCCAGTGGTCTGTAGAGGTAGCTGATGTCAACTTTGCAGTGCTCAGCTCAAAGGCAGAGGCAGCAGGGAAGCCACGTCTCTGCCACTGCAGATCTTGGACCTTGAGCAGTATGTAAAATTGGATAAAGATAAAATGAGTTATCTAAATATTCTGGTGCTCAAGACCCCAATTTTTTGGATGCAAAGTTCGGCACTGCTGCATGGTATTTTGAAATAATGCTGGAAACTTGCTAAATGATTAAAACAAGCAAAAAAGCTAGCTTCTGCTCCTAGGAACTTAGAAGCCAGTCTAGCCCAGCAGTATCATAAAATGGGAATTAAATATTCTCCTGCCACCAGGCCTGATTGTCTTTTTAGAACAGAGTGGGGGCAGGCCAGGAGAAAACTCTCCTCTCATCTCCTCTAGGCTCAGTGCTTCTGCTTCTATTCTTCTGCTTGCTTTATTCATTTTTCCATGATACGGAATAGTCTTGCCATGGCTCTGTCTTCTCTACCTCTTCAACAGGGAGGCATGTACATCTTCCAGCTCTTTGACTACTATGCTGCCAGTGGCACGTGCCTACTCTTCCTGGCTATTTTTGAAGTAATCTCTATAGGATGGGTGTATGGTAAGTGGAAGACAAACACCTGTGTTACTCTTCCTCAGAATGAGAATGGGGGGTTGAGAAGTGGGATTGGATAGAAAAAGATCCTCAGGGGGCAAAAAAGTAATTATCCTCCTTCTTGTCTGGTTTTCACTGTGTTTCCTTGCAAAATTTCTTATTTGCTCCCCATTTAGAGTAGGAATGGTTTTTCCTTCTGTGTAGGTGCCTCATGTTGAACTGTCTTGCTGTTCTTCATATCTGCCCTCTGATTTAGAAAATCAGCTCTAGAGGAGTGACTGCTGTTCTTTGGTGTCTGTCACTGTCTGTTTATATTTTGCATTTAGTTTATTCCTATCATTTAATTACAGCAAAATGTTGGGATGCAGGCTTGCTGTGTGTTACTTCTGGGATGAAGCATGCTTCTTGTTTACACAGGCTGTGATGGCACTCCTAAAAGAAATAGAAGGGACTGCTTTGTCTCTCGGTGAAGTCTGTAACTAAACTACTCAGGAGCAGCTTTAAACCGAGCCAAACAAACTATGAGGAAGAAACCAACTGCTTTGTTAGTGTGTGCAGTAAGAAGAGTATGCTCTGATATCCTACAGGAAATCTCTTCCTGTGCACAAAGGCTGTAGTTCATCTTCTTGAAGCTTGTTGCAGGCTGATAGTTTTGGGCAAAGAGCCTAGTTGTGTGGGAGGCAGGGCAGCTGCTCTCTCTCCTTAGCTTTGTGGAGCTACATGGGCTTGGTATGTGTAAGGATCATGTGAAGCTATAGTAGATGCCAGCTTGGACCAGACCCTCAACATCCCACAGTCACACACTTGCTGCTTCCAACTACTTCGAGCAGCGTTGCCATCCTAACCCAAGGAAGAGACTGCAAGTACAGCATCCTGTTTCTCAGTGGTCAGGAGTGGATACTCACGAAGGAATATAGTCGAACAAAAACTAGGAATGGTATTTTCTGTGAATGTTTTTCCAGTTTTTAGCCATAGAACCATACAGTGGTTTGGGTTGGAGAGGACCTTTAAAAGTCATCTAGTCTACCCTCGCTGCCACTTTCCACTAGATCAGGTTACTCAAAGTCCTGACCATTTTTGCCCTGAACAATTGCAAAGAAAGTGCATCCAGAACGTCACTTGGCAACTGGTTCCAATGTCTCAGCACCTTCACAGTGAAAAATTTCTTCCTTATATCCATTCTAAATCTATCCTCTTTCAATTTAAAACTGCTGATCCTTGTCATGTCACTACAAGCTGCCTTTGTATATTGAAAGGCTGCAACAAGCTTTCCCTGGAGCTTTTTCTTCTCCAGGCTGAACAGCCCAAACTCTCTCAGCCTATGTTCATAGGAGAAGTGTTTCATGCTTTGATCGTTTTCATGGTTCTTCTTTGGACCCACTGTCACAGGTCCACGTCTTCATTGTGCTGTGGGTGCTAGACCCAGCTGCAATAGCAAACTTGTCATCCAGGGATTTGCAGAGCCAGAAGTGAAATCTATTTATTTCTCTTCTGTTAATTTTTCCAGTTGACTCAGCAATTATCACCCACAAAATGCTGTAGTGAGGCATTCCATGGCTTGCTTAGGTACTGTGTAAGGAGTCACACTCTTTTCCCTGTTTTGAATCTGCTACCTTCCAATTTCGTTTGGGCCACCATTGCCTTGTTATAGGCAGTCAGTACCTATGTGCTGTCTTTGGTGCTTACAGTCTACATTGGCTGTAGTGCAATTGCTGATGACAAGTTTATCAGTTTCTCCAAATGCTTTATGTACAGCAGGAGTTAATCATTGATCTGAATTAACTCCTCTCTTACTGAAATGGCAACACATTCAGCTGCTTGGACTCGACCTTGTGGGAATGCATGAGAAGCAGATCTGTAAGAAAGATTCATTTTAGAGGGATGTCCTGCAAGGGAAGCTCACCTGAAAGCAATACCAGACCCTGGCCAGATTTTAATTTAGAGTCACTTTCTGCCCAGTCCTCCTGGCATTTATAGGGACATGGAGATCCTCATCCATCTATGATAGAGCTTCATCATTACCATGTTAGATTAATTAATTAAACTGAATATTGCTTTAGTTTATGGAGCCTCTCTTGCCATTTTTATGGTGACACAGGTCACATGCCTTTTCCAATGACCCATGGAGAGAAGCAATGGCAGACAAGGAGCAGCAGGAGAGCAGATGTTCCCCCAGCAGTCTCAAAGGGAGACAGAGTAACTGAGGACAGAGAAATGACCCTTTTCCTTACCATCACAAGTTCATTTGTACCACTTTACACAGTCAGATTTTATCCTCTTGATGTTCTGCTTTGCATCCATTGCAATGATTCTCATCCAAAATGCAGTCAGAGGTCCAAGGTGAGGCATTTTAGTGGGAAAAAAATAGTGCTTGGTGCCAATTAAAGGGTTTTTTTCTTTTCCAGCCTCAGAATTGGCAGGGCTGAGCCTCTTGCTTATGCTGTGAAGAATTACAGCATTTCTGCTAACACAAATACGCATTCTGAGTTTCCCCTCTCCTAGCACACACACCAACCACCCACCACTTGGCAGCTTCCCCCTGCTGCCAGGCAGCTGGTCTCACAAAGATCTGAGGATTTCCTCACGTACCGTTCTCTGCCTGTGAAAGGATCATGCAGCATCAAACCTGCTGATCATGTTCCCTAGAGAGGAGTACTGGAGAGATTTTGATCCCCTCCATGCCCCTTCTCCTCTCTCACTTCCACTTTGGGACAGGCAGCCCTTCTATAAGCAGGCATGGGTTTTCTGCACTGGGCTTCACAATATGATGACACCAGAATGTGCTGCAGAGAGGATATTTTCCAGGCTGTCACAGAAATGGCCTCAATAATTACAAGGCCAAAATCATTAGAATTGTTCACAAAGCTAAAGCAAACTGATGCCAGCAGGTAGCTGTGGGTGGCCCCAGGGTAAACCCGTGTTGTGCTGCAATAAATCTCCCTTCCCATCTATTGCTCACATGCAGCATGGCTACCAGAACCAGCAGCTTCCTTCTGCCTGGATCCTGCCTGTCAGGCTTGTTATGCCTGTGTCTGCTTTGCCCTCTCAAATGCAATGGCTACAGGCAACCTTACACACTTATTTATGGACAATAATGGGATCTGGTCTGTGCACCTGGTACCCAGAGGATGAACAGTAGTTGCAGTGCCACAACACCTCCGTTGCTGGCTCTTTGCTTAGGTTTGGTGCAGGTCTTGATGCTGCAGGTTTGAGATGGAGAGGGAGCAGATACAAGCTTAGCACTATGGCATGGAGCTAGGTCATCACCTATTGAAGTGTTGTGGATGGAATTTAATACAGATGAATGCAAATAAATGCAGCTTGGGAGAAAAGACAGGGAAGGATTTTTCATAGGTTCAAGACTATGCAGACCTGTGAAATTTACTGTGTTTTGAATATTGTACAAATGAAATTAGATCTTTGTCCCTTTTGGTTCAGGTATCACTTGCTGTTGTAATAAGCTATGTAAAAATGACAAGGGCTCCATAAGGACAAGACTTTAGGATGTAAGTAAATCTCTAGTTGGATTCATATAAAATTTATTCCCATGAATTTATGTAGCAAAACCAAATGATTTGTCAGAAAAGCATGCGACCACTTTGAAGGTATATGGGATTGACCAGCACAAGAGAAGTGGCACCAGCATGCATGGTTAACTGTCCAATGCCTGCATACCATTCTCCCTTGTCTTGGAATATGGGGGATAACAGCAAACATCTTTGTTAATTCTAACAAAAATCTCTTTAGGGAAGTATTTATGGTTTTCTCTGCAAGAGCTTTATCTAATCCTTCTAATGTACTGGGAAGGAAGGACACATTTATCCAAAAAATGTTCTCCCGCTTCTAATTTGCTCAAAAAGCCAATGTTGAGTGGTTAAACTGATGACTTCTCAGGCTTGTTTACTCTTTCATCTGCCCATGAAACATAGAATATGTAAAACCTCCTGCTCATGTACTCTCTGAGAATGTTCCTGTCAGTCTCTATTGTTTTTCATCACGTCACCCACTGACTGCTATAGTAGCCATGAAAATGCAGGACCTGATGGTTGTACTACAGAGAAAAGGGACAAGGGCATGTGGAGGCACATCATAACTAACAACATAAGTGATTGGTTGTTTTCTTGGTGGAGTGTGGATGTGCATGTGTGTTCTTTTTGTTTGACATTTTTGTCTTTCTTTGATTGTGACCAGATGCTAGATCCAAATTTGCAGGGAAACTGCCATGAAGTTTTATCAGGAATTCATTTATCTGTCATATGTATGACATCACATTGTGTTTCTGTGGAAACACTGTATGGTATAAGACACTGTGTTATGCTCATATTCTAAACTAAAATTCACATCAGTTATAGCTCTTTTTTTTTTTTTTCCTTCCCACCCTGTGGATGATTTTGGCTTTTTGGCAAAATAAATTTTATACACCATCTCCTTTCATCCCCAGTATATCTTTGGAAATCCTATCTGAACCTTCATCATATTTACAGCATGGAAGTTCTCTGGTGTAGGTTGGGCTCCCACACAAAGCTGCATGTCCCTTGATATGCCACAGCTTGTTGTCTTTGCTTGAGGCTACTTGTTAGTTCGCCAACTCAACACTGTGAGGTGTTCAAAGAACTACCCCCCAGACTAAATACTTCAAAAAGCTGGGTTTAAAAAAGATTTTCTGCAAGCATTAGTCATGCGATATAAAAAATAATGCAAAGAATTACAAAAAAAAGAAAAGCATATATAATGTGCTTTTGTAGAAATAATATATTTAAATGAAACATAATATGGGAATTTAATTCTAAGACATAAAAGCCACAAACTAAAATAAAACTCACTAAACCTCAAATAATCATAAGTGTTGGCACATATTTTTTTCAGTCCAGCCTTCTGGTGTTAAGATATAAAGAAGCAAGGTCCCATTGCACTTGCAAGTGGAACCTGTGGGGTGACCATAAGTTCACAAATGGATGAACACCTTCAAAAGAAGAATCCTTTCTTATCAGCTAAGCACTGTGACAAACTTTAACACGACAAATACAGTATTATTTAATTCCAGAGCTGCTTAACTAGTGATGCTTTTCTGGATAGACTAGCTCCATTTTTTTTGTCTTATATATATAAGAGGCAGTCTGACATAGTATCTCTCGTTAGTTCTGTTTAGGAAGGTGTTAGAGAATGTTATCAATCTCATGAATGACTTCGATTTTTTTTTCATTTTACATCTCTTTCTGTCCAACATTAGCCTCTTGATCCTTGAAGAAATCCTAGAGCTAATTAAAAGGTCTGCTGAAGCCCATCTGCATTATATTGTTATGTCTGTATGACATTTCATACATCCTCTCTCTGTGCTTTTTGTTGTGAAGAGCCAGTGGCTAAGGATCTGGCCAGCAGCAGGGCTTTTAGATGCTTCTCTGAGGTACATCCCACTCCAGTGCACCATGAGATTCAAGTGAATCTCACATATACCAAACAACATAGTCTGGCAAGGGAAATTAATGAGAAGAGAAGATCAGGCACCAACTGGGCAGCTCTCTTTGAACAGTACAGCAGCACTTGCAGATGGGAGATTTGGTTTCCAGAAGAGTTCGGATTGCCAGGTCCTCTGAGTTTATGCCAAAAATAAAGTATTCTGTGGAAAGCAGACTCCTGATGATGGAGGTCATGCCCAACTCAGTGGGGATTCTTGACATGACTTCCCTAGTATACCAGCATATCTGTTTACAAAGAGAGGGTTTTGTTAGGTGTTCTCCCACTCTTTGTTCATTTTAGCACTCTGGACTCACAAAATTCCACATGTTCAACATGCAAGAGCTTTCCATTGCTGAGTTATAAACCAGAGAGCCCTCCCTTTCCTTGTGCCAGTCCTTACCAGTACATGGGCTGCATCCTCTCACAGCTGCTGCTCTCTAAGAGACTGTGTGTTTCTTCTATGTCAAGCTTTCTGACACCTTATGGATTAAGTTAAAACCCTCCATCTCTGTTTAGCCACAGATGGGCATTTTCAATGCCTGAAAAGCTCATTACCTGCTGCTCTATTATTAGGATAACCATGTTTTTATCGGGAGTAAACACCAAGGTTAAAGAAAGTTGGGATTTGATGTGAAACAACAGCAATCTGACCTCTGATTTTGTCTCTGTGATGCCTGGTGGCCAAGGTGCCAACCGCTTCTACGACAACATTGAGGACATGATAGGTTTCCGGCCGTGGCCCTTGATCAAGATATGCTGGCAGGTGCTCACCCCGGGTCTATGCTTGGTAAGTGCAATTTTGAAAACAGGGTATGTTCCTCTGGGGCCCTGTGTTCTCAGTATAAAAGGTTGATTTGTCTTCCAGGTGCTGCTGTAATTTTTTTTTAACTGCTATAGAGTAGCAGAAGCTTGTCCATAGCTGAAGTGGTTATTTATTTCTTTTGTAAAGCCTTGTTTTTTTGCCTGGACAATTAATTGAGCATGAAAAGGCACTTGTTTACTGTGAAGGTAAAGGGAAATGTAGCCTCTTGAACAGAAGACTAGTGAGAATTACCCTGTTCTGAAATACTTGCTTCACCCTGTGTTCCTGGGACTGCCTGTTGTTCGGAAATACCTTTGCACAGCCATTGCTTTCTATGTTATTAAAGCTCTTTTAAAACTTCTGTGACTGTGTTTAAAGAAAATGCAACCAAAGCCAGGTAAGTTCTTGCCTGTTCTGAATTTATGTCCAGTCTTGCTCCACTGACTTTTACATGATTTCTGAGCCAAATTCTGCTCCTGCATATGATGTTGAGAGTTGTTTTCTTTGACTTCAGTGGGAATGCAGATGAAATCTGTAGCTACAACTTACAAATGATTCCTAGTCCTTCATCCTCAGGCTTCAGCAGAATTCGAGATTGGGAAAATTTTCAAAACAAGCCGGCCCAAATCTCTGTAGCTAGAGAGCTCTGGGGAGGGGTGGGGGGGGTGTGTGCATGTGTAAATCTGTGCCTGCCTGTGTGGTACTTCTGGAGGGCTCTGCCAAGGAGAACAACTCCTGGCTTTGATATGAATAAATTACTGTCTTAATGTTGCTGGACCCTCAAAGCTGCTGCCAACTTTGTTTAGGTTGGACTCTTGGAAAGCCTGAAGGTTTTACACTGCAGAGATTCCTGGCCTTGTCTCAGAAATAACTCCTTGTGCAGCCAACACGTGCCAAGCTCTGCTCACCATGGGTAGCAAAGTCCATGAAAGCTCATGCAAGACAGCACACTCATTGCCACCCAGCCATGCTTGCAGGGTGGCCAGACTGCTGGGCATGGCTGCTTCCTCTGCTCCAGTTAAGTCTGTTCTCTGCTCCTCAGGGTGTCTTCCTGTTTTCCCTAATCAAGTACGCACCCTTGAAGTACAACAATTCTTACGTGTATCCACCCTGGGGCTACGTGGTGGGCTGGCTGATGGCACTCTCCTCCATGGTGTGTGTTCCTCTCTATGCCATCTTCATCCTCCTGAAAACCAAAGGACCTCTGAAGCAGGTACTGGGATTGCAGTCACTGGGTGTGTTGCTGTTGCTTGCCCCAGATGGTTCATGGAAGGGCCCCAGAGATGATACACACAGCATATTTCTCCTCTGAGGAGACATGGGATGGTGAGAGTAGCCCTTCCTCAGAATGTTCTATAGCTCTTGCTGGCAATTTGGAGGGCTTGGAGGGTTTCAGCACAACTCAGATGTCCAGAGTCTTCTATAACGTCTTGCACCATGCTCAATATATGCACAATATATAGACATAGGCATGTATGTAGCATATATACAGTAGGTACCAATGCACACTAGGTGCAAAACAAGGATCTGTTTTGCCTTTACTTCTTGTCCCTTCTAGTCCTGGGTCAGGACCATGTTATTTACAAAAAAAAAATTACCTGTAATTATTATGGAGGGCATGCTCACAGAGCTGTAAATATCTACCTTGTGCCATGCCCAAGTCTGTCCTATTTCACTGTAGACATTCTTGTCCCTGTCCTAGGAAGAACTGTGTCTAGGGATATGGTGTCATGGAGATGACACCTTACCTGACCCATGAAGAAAGGTCTGAGTGATGTGCAGTATGTATAAATTTCCACACAGTTTTTCTTCTGGTGCTTCCCCATCCTCATTGCAGCTGACTGAAGGGCAGGATGGGCAGAGAAAGCAGGTAAACAGGAGATTGGAGCATCCCTGTGGCTGTAGTGTGAGTGTTATGGTCATGTTGTGCAGTCATGCAGAAGAGGACCCTGTGCTGCCAACACATCCAGGAATGGGTTGGGTTCAGGAAGTTCTTGTTCGCTCCATTATCTCAATGAAAGTGAATTTGTGTCCGCACGCTGGGAGATTTGTCTTAATGGGGAGAGACAGGAGTGGTTGCAGAGCTGGCTAATGCCTATTTCAGGCTCAGGAAAAGGTACAAGGCAAGGCCCAGATGGAAATGGTAGCAATTAAAGTCTGAGACACATTGAGAGGGACAAAAGCCATGCAGGCAGGAAAGTAAAGGAGAAGTATGATGCTCTGAAATAGTTTCTGTTTAGCTGTCTTTGACCCTCTGGACTCCTGGTTGCTGTTACTAGACATAAAGAGTCCATGAGTTTGTAAGGGAGCTGGTAGCTGTACACTTCCCAGTATGAGGAACCCCAGGTGAACTTGCTGTGATGTGATTTGCTCCAAGTTCAGATCCCTAGTCCTGTCTCTTACATCCCTCTCCTGTACTCGGGGCTGTTTAGTGGTGATGCATCCATCCTTTCCCATGGCTAGTTTGAAGAGTTTGACTGGGTGGCTGACATGTCTGGCTCCCCACAGCTCATAGGTTTTATACATCCAAAGGAAGATTTGGAGCTGTCAGTGAAGTAATTGCCCACATGTCCTGCCTGCTAAACAAGCAGTATCTCTCACCAGTGGAAAAGTGCTCCAAGCCCTTGGACTGAAATGCTGCTGTGAGTAGTGTTCATGCTTACTGTAGATCATATCTGAGGAATTGATTTGACCCATTTCAGATGGAGGGTTTTTGTGTTTGCACTGGTTTAAATGATATTATTTGTAATTTCCAAGGAATTCTCAGTTACTTTAGTATGAAAAAACTCCCAAGAATGCAGTTTTGGTATGTGGGAAGGAATTGGCTGCTAAACCTGTGTTGATTCAGGGCAGATTCAAGCCAGCCATGTGATACTTCCTGGAATACTTGCACCTGTTTTGAAAACAAGTTTTCGCAAAATATACCTATTCTCTTTTTCAGTCACACCCCAAAAATACAGTGAAATAACTTCCTGACACAGACGCTTCCAGAAACAGTGGCTTTTAACTGAATATTGCAAACCATTCACTGAAAGCAAGTTTATAATTGGTAATTAAGATCAGTCATTGCAACAAGCTGATTCCTCTTGTTACACTTGACTGACCAAGAAACACAAATGTTGTTTACTAATGTGTCTGATTAAGAAAGCCCAAGCTCCAAAGACTGAAAATTCACAATGAAGTGCTCACAGAGCAGCTGCAGATGAAGGTCAATTTCAGAAACCATGGGGCAAATAGTTTTGAATAGATGAACAAAATCCATGCTTCTGGAAAGCACTTCTCAGGAGTGGGAGCGTTAAAATTAATCCAACAAGTCATAGATTAATTGCCTGCTCTGCTGTGATACACTTTGCAAGGGAGGAGTGTGCACTGGCCTGAACAGCTTGTGATGGAAGAAGTTAGTAGCTGTGAAAGTCGAGTTTCACATATGATATGCTGTCTCATGGAGCTTGGCAGGTAGCTGCAGGACACTGAGTGTTACTTGGTTTTGGGAGAAGACCAAAAGAGCACAGGAAGGTGTATGGCACCAGAGAGGCTTCAAAAACAGGATGAGTAAGACCAAAAATTCACAGCAGCTGTTCCTGTGAGCCAGCATTTTTTCCCACAGAGGTTGAAGATATTTGCATTTTTTTAAGAATAAACTCACCGAAGCTGTCACAACACTGCATAAGTGTGTGTGGAATAGCATGTAGCACCCTTTACTGCAGAGTATGGAGGGAGCTAAGGGCAAGTAGATTCCTCAGAATCACAATCACAGTCTGGATGGCTGGGAGAAGGGAGCTGGGATGGTTTTGGGGCAGGAACCAGTCTGAGGAGGGACTGCTTTACCTGGGAAGTGCCACCTACCACCGTGGACCATAGCAAGAGACACCCAGCACTTTCTGATGATTAGATCGTTTGGAATGTTTCACAGCTCTCACCAAAGTCAATAGGAAGCATGGCTACTTGGTATAGGAAAGAAAAGGACTTTATGGTGTTTTTTATCATTGCCACAGAAAATGTCTGTGGTGCTAATGTCTAGCAGCCTCCTTCACAGAACCAGGTCCATGGGGAGCCCAGCTAAAGTGAGCCTGCTCTCCTTCCTCTCTTTCTTTGGTGGGAGAGGAGCAGAGAGAATTGACTCTATAGATGCCTTTGCCCCCAGCAATGGTTGTGGATCACTATTGGCTGTCAGTTTCATTATCAGCTTAATTAACAGAGGCTTCCTCTCTGCAGCGGCTAATGCAGCTGATTTCCCCAGCGGAGGATCTGCCGCAGCCAAGGAAGCACATGGCGCGACTGTCTGAACTGAAGCACAAAGGATGGTCTCCTCCAATCCAGGAGGTGCTCAGCATCACGGAGAGAGAAACCCACTTCTA
>VYZS01102688.1:75155-101751 GCA_013400695.1 Neodrepanis coruscans
TGCAATGACATTTGATCTTGTTTGGAGCTTGGCTCTGAAACTTTCTCCTGCCTCAGGCAACCATGGTAGCCCTCAGGCAAATGAGGTGGAGATGCAGCTGTGCCCTTCTTCCAGACCTCATCTTAACTTTTTGGATGAAGAGAAGCCATGCTAACCACAGCTTTAGTGCAGGTATTAGCTACCAAGGATTGGAACCACAGTTCCAGCCTGAGCAAAGCTCAGCCCTTCATCCTGTGAAAGTGTTGCAGCTTATCAAGGGCCAGAACAGGAAAAAGGGGCAGTAGGGACTGAGCTGGAGGAAACACAGCATTTTTTTTCTTGTGAAGAATAGAGTAGACTGGCTTCTTAGATCTTAGCTTGTGTTGGCATTGTGTGAGTTATGGTGTTCTGCAGTGGCTGTGTAGTTTGTGCTGGAACCTTGGGACTTCCCTGAGATTTTGCTTCCCTAGTGTGAGGCAAGATGGGTTTGCTGAGATGCTTTTTGTTTCTTGAAGGGAGGTATGGGTTTTGAACAGTTATAAATAAAAAACATGAGACAAATGAATTGGGTGTGCAGCAAATGAGGGCCAGGAAAGAGGCAGTGGGCAGTCCTGAGGGTGTAGAACACATCAAGTCTTCTTGCAGTCCTTTGCTTTATTAGGTTACATGTGGTTATGTGTGGTAACATCTTACCAATTAGCTAAGTCATGTTTGAACAGGGTAAGAGGAGAGTAACATTCATCAGAAGAGAATATAAAATTATATACACTTTCAAAAAATAATTAAAATTTAAGACTTGAGAGGCTGAGGAGATGCTTATATGCTGCTATCCTGTTCCTTACACAAGACTGCAGGTAAGGGCTGGAGCATTAAAGATTTTATTCCTGAATCTCTTGCTGGGGCAAAGGGAAGAGATGTGTCTAACAGTGCCTGAGGGGGCAGTGAGGAGGCTGTTTTGCTTTGTGTTTTAAACCCAGAATAAGCCTTGCCCCATCAACTGCTTTTGGAGTACAATCCTGGCTCTGTTTTGAATCCGTGACCCACGACTGCAAAGGAGGACATGTATTTTCAGAGCTGTCTGTTCTGGTTTGTCAAGCCTGAGCTTGGAAAGCTATGTGGAAAGGAAAGGGATTCCCAAGGAGAAATGCTTTCAATGTCTGTGCAAAGCCAGTTGTGGGCAATTCCATCCTGTCTTGCTTTTGGTGACACGCCAAGACCATTCTGTGAAATGGCCTTCTGGGGTTTTTTTAACCCTGTTCTTTTTTACGGGCTGTAGAATAGTTTCCTGCCCAGCCTGGGTTACAGCCAGAATGGGTAGCCCTACCCTGCTAGCTGATTAGGATGGCTGTTCTGGTCTGGAGGCGTGCCCAGCTCAATCATTATTTGCCAGTGGCCACTAAACTTTTCCAAAACATGCTTTATCGAGTGTGTGGCTTTTGTTGTACCATGTTGTAGATAGTGATCTCTGGAGAAGGATGAGAGATTACTTGCCATCTGGTGCCTTTCTCGACCTCATATTTCAACAGGAGATGAGATAAGTTTCTTTTTCCCATGGAGGCATAAACTCACTCCCAAGCATAAAAGCAACCTGTCACTTTCCCATATCCTGGAAAAGGCCCATTGCCATTCACGCAACACGAACTTCCCTCCCCATGCACTAGCTTTGAGGTGAGGATTATCTGAGTGCTGGAGCCCACTGTTTCTTGACCAGCATCTCCAGAAGCAGGATGCTGGGAGAGCATCCAGAAGCAGGTCCTGGGATGCTCTAAGCAGTGCACAAGTGGGCCCAGGAGCTGCTGAAGAGAAATCCCACCAGTGGCAAGGCACAGCAGTTTAAATCAGTAATCCTGGGCTAACTTCTGGATTAGCTGGGCTGTTGGGAGGCAGCCTGGCAGTGGGAACTGTCTTGGTGCTGGGGCTTAATCACACAAGTTTGGTGAAAACACATCCAGGCAGCATTAGTTTTCTGTGTTATGCTTTTGGATAAGGTATGAATTCCCCAGACAGGACAGGTGGCTCTCCTTGGCCATGGTCTGATGTATACGCCAGTTAGGAGACGGTGATGGAATGCTCTCTCCCATGCTCCATGCAATCCTGTCCCATGTGTGTCTATCTCTCATCAGCAACACTGGGCTTTCCGATCCCCCAAAGGCTTTTGCAAGACTCAGCTTTACATCTGCATTACACCTTAGCTAAAGCATAAGCTACCAATCAAGTAAAACAGAAGTCCAGGAGCAGCATCCAGTTGTCCTGTCCCATAAAACGTCCTTGGCCCAGAGCCCAAATGTGGAAGTGTATGTCTCCACATGGAGAGCACTGTGCTCAGGGATAGTTAGTTTTTTCAGAGTCTGTAGGTGGAGGATATTTGAACGCTTTCAGAATACATTGATTTTACAGTGATAAGCTGGGACAATACCAGGAACTAATTTTCCTTTTTTTTTTTTTAATGAGTTACCTGCTTGAACCAGCAATTAAAAGATCCAGCTTTTAGAAGGTGTTCGGTGCCTAAAATTTTACATTATTTTCAATGAGACACTCACCCCAGTCTCTTTTGCAGTTCAAGATACAGGGTGGCATTTACCTCGCATTTGCGTGTTGTTGAGCTCAGTCCTACTTTCCTGCTTCCCTGGTCTCCTGGCAGTTGGAGTTGGGCATTATTAGGGCAGAAAGGTGTTGAGCTGATCACTTCTTGAGGGGGTCTCTCCAAGCAGTTGCCATGGCCTGTGGTCAGGTGAGGCAGCAGCAAAACCTTTGCTGTTTGGTCTTCGTGCACCTTTAATGCTTCAGGTGAAGAGGAGAAAGGCAAAAGGGAGTGGTCCCTTTCAGAAAGTTATAGATACAGATCTGAGATGTTCCAGATCTCCACATGGGTGTGTTTGTGTTACAGCATCTGGGGGAGAACTGTGCTTTGGTAGGTTTTGTCTTGAAATCACTACTGTGACATTGTGATGTGACAGAGGACAACGAGCAAATGTATGGCTGCTGGTGTTTTGAGTTTGTGAGCCCCTGGAATTTAAGTAGAGGTAATTTGTGGTCTTGGTAAAACTTTCCAAAATTTCTTCCCCCTCTGGAAGGAAGAGAAAGTTTTACTGGCTGTGGGCAGAAGTGTCAGCAGCACCTTGTGGTTGTTCTGTCCCGAGTCCCTCAGGCAGGCTGACGTACAAGACATTGAACAATGGCAAAGCAATTTCCCACCATCCAATCCTATCAATAGAAACAATTTCCCTGGAGGGGGTGAAACTCAATTGCTGCAAACAAGAGTTAGTTCTAGTTGTGTGAATCACATGGGCAAGCAGCAGCAAGGCTGCAGGCTGAGGACATTTTTCCTCACGGTGCAAGCAATGTCCCTTCCTATGTGGTGATAAACAAGGTTGCATCTGTGTGGCACTTCACAGAGGAGCCAAGCCTTTGCTCTTCCTTCTTCTCTAGTCCCCAAGGCCCATGTACTTATCATAATGGAGCAGTGGTGGGCAGTGATTATACTGCCTCTGCTGGTCACATGGCCTGGTCTTAGGCCTAAATTTGTCCTCTTTTTCCTCCACATCTATCACATTTCTCCCACACTCCTGTGCTTTTGAGGTCAAACACAACTGTGCAATAAAGCTTCTCTCTGTAAGAAAGTATTACTCTACAGTTGTACTGGGAAGTGGCATAAGCTCCATCAGTATAACTGTACTTATGCTGATTTAAAACATCTACCTCAGAGCTTTTATCAGCATAAGCCTCTTAATAAAGAGGTAAAAAATCATATGAGCTACACCAATGATGTAACTAGACCTAAGGGCACACTTACTTTAAAGTAATGCTGGTTTTACAGAGTATATGATTTCAGTTAAATCTTACAAAATATGTGAGGACACTTCTATTTTTGTTCCATTCACACTAATTTTAATTTATATTAAGTCCATCAGAATCAAGTTTGAGCTAAGTTGAACACAGTGTTACTTTTCACACTGTTTTTGATGGATTAGAAGCAATAGACCTAAATCTTCCCAGTCCCCCGTGAGAGCAGTTTCACTGACAGAAGGATGATCAGGTTTTTTAACTACATTTATTAAAACAGCCTACAGACACAGCCACATTTTCATCAACGTGACTATGTCCACTTATTATCCAAATGGTCTTTAAACTAGAATAATCATGCTTCAAAGTGGGTTGCTCTGGTTTAATTTAGTCTAACTTGTTGGTTTAGATGGGCAACACTATTTGGTTATGGGTAGGCAAGACCTGAAAGAACACCCTGCAGTGGGTTGGTACTGCTGTCACACAAGTCCTGTCTGAGGTCCTTTTCCCTGCAGAAATCACATGATTGGTGTCTGTGATATCTCTCTCTTCTGATTCCTAGGCCTTGTGCTCCTTGGTGGTGTGCAGGACGGGAGGTACACATCACAGGGACATTGGACACCCAGTTTCACTCAGATACCACTGCAGCAGGCAAGATAGCTGAGAAGAGGGGGGCCACACTTAGAATCTGCTCCCAAATCCTGCCATGGACATCAGTGGTACATGGCTTCTGGGGCCACCTGGGAACCTCAGTGTCCCTCTGCCATCTGGACCCCAGGCACACTTGGACTCCAGAGAATCTCTGGAGAGAGCTGAAAGCCCACAGGCAGATGCCTTACTCTCACCAGTGCTTACAGCCTAACCAGGAATCAGCTCAAGAACTTTCTGGCAACTGCTGGGAGGCAGGTGCTGGTAATTAAATTTCATGCTTTGGAAGGGCAACTCAGGCCTGGCTTTGCCCAGCAGTAAACTGAATCTGTGTCACCGTGTGATGATGTAGGTGTCAGCCCCATCAGATGAATGGGCTGGGCTACCCACAGGTACAGACCATCCTCAAGCATCACCACCAGCTGTGCTGTGCCTGGGGAAGGAAACGTGACAGTGCAGAGGGCTGAGATTTCACTGTGCTTCAGCTGTTGACAAAAGCCAGAGACATGCTATGCTGTGTTTCTCTCAGAAACTTACACATACACAGACATATTTATGGAAAAATTGGTCACACACCCACACAAATTGGAGGTGAAGGCTCTTAACTGAAAAAAAAGGTAGGGAAAATATGATTCTGTCCTCTTTGAATGTATGGATTTTATTTTAGTGGTTTCTTCTTTCTCTTCTACCTAATATCTCCTCTCTTCCCATAAGACACCCCAGGACTTGTCAGATTGATCTTCTTCATTTTATGCTGGGATACTCTTGGTCCTTCAGGTCTTGCTTGCTGACTGAAAGGTCAGTGCTGATAAATCTTCAGCAGAGGAAGTTTTTCTCCCGGGTGTTTCTCAACCACATGAGTTAAGGTGAGGCGCACAGGACAAACAGCAGCAAAAATACTGAGCTTAACAGAACTTAGCTGTTACACAGCTGACAAAGTCTTACTGCCAGTGTATTCAAAGACATTATCTCACTAGTTCTCCCCGTCTCCAGAGTATTCCAGAGCAAAAAAACCCCAAACAACCCAAATAGGTGAGCCCTGAATAAAAGTGCTTCAACCCAATCTATTTTTCTTTTGCAGGTCACTTTTAATCTCCTCAAGGGGTGGAAATTCCTTTTTTTTCCCTTGTATTTATTTTCAGCTTTGTTCTTGCCATATTTCTTTTACATTTTTTACTGCTTCACCATGTTCTGTTTTGTTTGTGCTGCTGGCAGCAGGAGTGATTTAAAAATGCCCAGTCTTTGAAACAAGTCATCTCTAGATGAAATTGCTCCCAAGGGCTCCTAGCAGCTGCAGGGGCAAGTGGCATAAATGCAGATTTAATACCAGTGACTAAAGGTAACTGTAAATAAAAGTACTATCTGTGAAAAGTATTAGACAGGTTTAAAGGGGAAGGATATTTCAAAGAAGCTGTATGCCCCAGCAACACGGCTGGCAGCCTTTGGAGAGCTATAACTGTGTAGGGCAAGACCTTAGAACTGGCTCATCCCAATTCGACTGGGAGTGACTACACAGGGTGCCCGAGATCAGTAGTGGCCAAGACTCTGGCAGTTTTCTTTGGGAGAAGAGACCAATGAGTCCGGCAGGGATTATGTTATGGAGTATTAACAGTCCAGCCACTCATGCAAGGCAACCTAGACCCCACCAGAGAATCTTCAACAGGCCACCTGTGCTGGAAGTCACATAGAGCACCTGAGGGTGGAAACTGGGAGGACTGAGCACAGGAATTGTCCTGCCTTACCTACCCTGGTCTTATACATTTTCCCTGTCTATTCCCTACTGACAACCATTCAAGGGTTGCCTTGGGTTGCAGGAGTGGCACCAGATCTGAGCTCTGAGCCTGCTCAGGGAGGAAGGAGACTGGCTAGCTTGGGCTCCACTGCAGGCTGGCTGGATCTCTGAGGTTGCCATGGAGAAGATCATGCCTCAGACTGGGCTCAAAGAAACAGAGAAGAAGATCATGCTTTAGACTGGGCTCAAAAATGCAGTGCCTGTGAGTACTTCTGTGCTAGACAGCTTTGCTTCCCCTTGGAGATGGTGGACTTGGTGGGCTTAGTCAGAGCCAGGCAGCCTCATATCTTACAACAGCTGTTTTCAGTGAGTGCATCCCTATTCCTCTTTGCAAATTATCCTCGAATGATTATACTTCTGCTTATTTTACAATGATTGTGTTAATGATTTTTGCAAATGAATTTTAAACCAAGAGATGTCTAGCCTGATTATTTGGCTGCTTTCACCACTGTCATCACATCCAATAGCTGTTATTCAGAAAACACTCTGTGTTTACTCACACAGATTATATGGTGGGGTTCAGCTCTTTTGCTGGATACTTCCCAAGCCACCAAAAGCTTTGGAGGTGGCAGCCCAAATGCTTCAAACGCAAATATTCAAGCCAGAAAGTATTTGTCTGAGTATCTGCCAAGCTCCCATTTTCTGAGAACACGCTGGTGAATCAAAATTTAGTCTCCTGAACATTTATGGACAACAACCAAGAGAGCAGCTCCAAATCCCATCTTTTCAAACAAATTCTGCTTCTCCTCTAAGGCATGTTCCCAAATTCATCTGGACTTACCAGCCCATGTCTAGTTCTTGCCAAGTATGAAATACCCATGTAGCCTTTTCCTCTTTTCTGGAAAAAGAGCTGCTCAAACTGATGCTGAGCTCATCTTGCTCTCTGATGCCTTTGATACTCATCACCTCCTTCTGCCTCTAATTCACACAATAAAAACGATACTGAAAACATTTGTTGCTTTCAAATTCAGTTTTTTATCCCTTCAATGGAAATGGGTGCTTTCTGGCCTGTTTTTGCTCCATACCAGAAATACATGAGGTGAGGAGATGATTTGCTGTGCTTCCACTGAACCATGTGCTTCCAATGGCAACTGGTGTTTCCAGTCGACCCACTGTAGTTCTCAGGTGTTTCTCAGCCAGGACTGTGTGGAGACCTGTGAAAACATATATAACAGCCTGTTTCCCTCAGGCCTGAGATCTGCACCTGTCCTGCAAGCAAACTGCGGCTGTCTGTCTTTTTATTTTAGGAGATGTCACATCAGCAATTGGGCTTGAGGAGAGACTGAACACCAAGAAGGAACAGTGATAGATGGGCTAATGCCAGGCTCAGAAAAGGGTGAGTTACGATACCTTGGTAGCTGAAGTTTTATTCCTTCTGACAAAAGGAGGCCAGGGGCTTTGCTGCTGGCTCCCCACTGAAACTACCTGCAGGTACCTGCTCTAATCTGGTTGGTTTGGCCAAAGCAAATCTAACCTGGTAATATGGCATTATTTTCAAATCGCCCTTTCCCTTCTTGGGCCCTGTGGGAACTGCAAAGCAAGCTGAGCAGACAAGGAAGAGCTGAGCCTCCTACACAGTCCAGAACATCTGGGGCTATGGCTGTATGCTTTCCAGGATACAGGGGAGGTGTGCCTCTGCCAGTTCTACTTTCACCGAGTTGTGATTCACAGAATGGTTTGGATTGAAAGGGACCTTACAGATTATCTATGCCAATCCCACTGCCATAGAAAAAGCTCTCCAAGACACTGTGTACCTTAGTTCACCAGGCAGTGATTTGATCTTGCTCTTGTGGGACTCAGCTGGCAACAGTTCCATCACTGCACCATGGCACAATGGGTGATAATAATTTCCCTGTTCTTCACTACATGCTCCTTGCAGGTCTAGCCAGTGCCGGCTGTGATCACTTTTAGAGTTACAGAATGAGTTTTCTAGGGAGCAAGGGCAGCACAACATTTTCACTGTCTGTTTTTAGACAAGAGTCTAAAGGAAAGATTTCTGAAACTTATGTAGTTAGCTTCTCTTTTGACTTTATTAGCTGATAAATAAGAAGTACTCAAGCTCACAGAGTGGTGAGGGTGACACAGGTTCCTTGGAATAGGAGAGGGATCAGGGTGCTCTGTCAGACCCACTCTCAGAAAGGATCACCACTGACTGCATTTGCTTCAGCTCAGAAGAGGATCCCTTCTTGTCAGGATGCCTCCAGCCTGTGTGTGACCCTTCCCCCATTCAGCTCTCAAACCCTGATGTGTTTACCCAGCAAAAATAATTTTCATTCTCCATTTTCCAGCCTTGCAAGCCCCTTCCTGGCACCACTGCCTTTCTCCTTTAATGGCCAAAAAAACCTGGTGAGGGTCTTACTGCCTCCTCCATGCTCCTCTAGGGACCACTTAGTCTGAAATATGATCTTTAAATATAGCCTGTTGACAGGATATTAGCACAGATGTAGATGTGACCATGAGCCCCAACTTCAGCGAAGCTGTGAGGTAGCATATTTTCCCTCCCATCGATATGAGTTAAGGGCTTTGGCAGATGAGCTGTATTAGGTTGATCTATGCTAGGTTTAGCTGTGATGGGTTATGGTTTGTCTGCCCACTCTGAAAGGATGGGGGGACCTTTAAAGAACGTGAGTTTTGATAACAAGAAATAAAAACTATGTTACTGCCAATGTACCCTCCACACTCCTGAGTGTTCAGAGAGCTGGTGCAATGTCATAAATGGGGTGAAGCAAGCCCTTGTATATGTGTATGGAAGTATGGGGGGAATCAATGTCACCGTGTTGTCTCTACAGCACTGAAACACACTAAATGTACTTTTTTCACTAACTTAAGCATCCTTAGCTCTGCTTTCACACAAAGAGAGGAGCTGGTTAAGTGCAAAGGTGTCATTTTTGCAAGAAATCTTTGTGGAGAATTATACTTTAACTCACTTGGGCTCCTTCCCCTGCCCCTCTGTCAGTGCTCCCACTAACAAGGCAATGCTCACAGAGCCAGCAGCCCCTGCATGCTGCTTTTGAGAGAGTCTTTTCCTAGTGGATGCAAATTGTCTTGGACTCAGAAAGAGAAAGGAAAGGTAAACAGAAGTTCCACACAACCCCTTCTAGAGACAAGGACAGGACTTAACACAGTAAGCAACTGGTCCTTCACATGTGTCTCCTTTCTTTGGCTGCTGGTTGGTACCTGACACTTCAAATACGTAGTATCTCTCTTCCTGTGGCTGCCCTTTCCACCCCAAAAGCCTGACCCATAGCCAGTAATACCCTTGACTAGTGACACTGTGGTGTCCTTCAGGGCTATTTCTTCTGAGCCCTGCCTGCCTTGTTCTCCCTCTGCAAGGCTGTGCTGTTGCAAGCCTTGCCCTGTGCAAGGGCTGTGTCAGGCAGGCGTGTGTGAAAACAGGAGAGGCTCAAGGACGGAGCAACTCAGCTTCTCTTCTTCAGCATCCTCTGTGCAGCTGCAGCCAGCCCTGCTTGCACAGAAGAATGAGATCACATATGACTGCAAACATGGAGGGCAAGGAGTGTGCGCAGCACGTTTAGTGTGGCCACTTATGCACTGCTGCAGCCTTCCTTGCAGGGGCTGCTGCAACAATATGAGTGCAACCAACCCTTTGCCTGCTGGCTCCCCCTTTTTTTGGAGCCAGGCCCTTTGCCCATGATCCTGCCTTCCCTCCTGCCATGCCCTTGAAGCCACTTCTCTCCCAATAATGTGTGATTTTCCAGTGGCTATGAGTCTCCCCCGCTCAACACAACCACGACATGCAGGGTGTTGATTTGACTGGACGTGAGCTCAAAGCTCATTAAGGGCTCATCAATATGGGTATTGTGGAGCTGCAAGGGGTGAGGCAGGGGGAGAAGGGCTCTACAGCAGGAGGGGCTCATAGCTCCCCTCTGTGTGCAGGAGAACGTCAGTATCTGCATCCCTTGGGCTGATGTCTCCATGAGCAGCTCTGCGCATCCCAAGGACCTGCCACTGACTGACACTGTGAGGTAGGTGAGACTATCTGGTCTTGGAGGTATGGCACTGCAGTCACAGAAGGGAACATTGCAGCAATGGTGGGGAAGAGCCACCTGTATAAACATCCCTGGGAAAGAGCTGCTGCAGGTGCTGATCTCTCCTCCATCCGTGCTGAGTTGGATGGGGGACTGAGGGAGCGGCACCCTGAGGACGAGGCAGGATGCAGGATGGCTTCTGTCTCCCAGAAGGTGATGGAGAGGAGAGAAAATGGGGGCAGACCTGCCTGCCTGGTGCTGAACTGAGGCAGTGTAAGGTGGGCATGCTGCCCAAAGCAGGAGCAGGTGTTGACTACGCTTTACCCACAGCAACACCACTACTATGCCTGAATTTCTTCTGTCAGTTGTTATTGCCATTGCAATGTCCCCTTGGTCAAAAAAGACACCAGTTGCTGGGAAGGCAGCATCATTCCCATCTGTCACTACCATGCAGAGTTTACTGGATTCCACTTGGTATTAATAGGCAGATGCAGCAACCAACCTCCAAAACCTCCTCACTCTGAGCAAAATCCCAGGCTAGGGAGAGTGTTTCTGCTGCAGTGGAGAAGTGGAACAGGAGCCATCCATCTCCAATTGCTGAAGTGGGGGTGGCTGGGGAGGACCTACAGGTGCTGCTCCCTGCCTTGAGGTGTGAGCAGCCCTCTACTCCCATCTGGAGAGCTGGCACTACCAGGCAAAGGTGACAGTAGCAGTACATCAACTGAAAGTGGTATTGAAAACCCAAATATTGACAAGCTTCTTCAAGTGACTGTGGGCTGGGAGGAGATGTACTGAGAGCTAATGATGGCTCAGTAAAGATGCTGTACCAGGACTTCTGTGAAAATATGGGGCAAGTTTCCCTGGAGAGAGTCTCCAGTGGGTAGAACTCAGGGGATGGGCAGGATAATATGCACACGAGAGGCATGGGTTCAGCTGCCCCTCCCTGGGGCTGGGCCCTTCCCAGGCCCAAGGATCAACTTGAAACATAGTGTTGCAGGCTCTTGCCACCCTTTGCAGAGGTCCTGCAAGATCTGGTGGTCTGTAGCAGTGAAGCTCAACTTCCACACCTGTACATCTGCTGCGTGTTTCTGAGAACTATGTGCCCTTGCTGCCTATCTATCTTCAAGGGACTTTGACCCTAAAGGAGGTGACTCATTCCTCAGGTGAAGCCCTCCCTATCTATCCTCTCCATAGCGCTGGAGACAGGGATAAATTCATTCACCCACTTCCTTCCTCCTCTCCTACCTTCCCCCTGCTCCCCATCTCCTATGACTGCTTCTTTGAGTTGCAGCCTGGATACCAAAGGCTTCTCAACTTGCTGGTGGTCTTGTGATTCTGACAGCACCTGGTGGAGACCTCCAGCACATTTAATTTCAGTTCTTGTCCCTCCATGAGAAGCTCTGCAAGAATTTGAGATTTTCTTGACAATAAAAATCAGGCTGATGATGTGCAGCTGGAAATATGTCTTCTTCTGAAGAAACTTAATGGACACAAGAAACAAGCAGCTAATGTCCTTATACCGGGGAGGTGGGCATCTCCATGACCCTGAGTCCTGTTTGCTGGGGATAGAGCAAATGAGTGTCATGTCTGTCCCCTGTCGTAAAGGTAAAGCTTGCATTTGGCCCCAAAGGGTCAGGGTCTGCAGCCTGGTATGGACTGGTTTTGTAAAATGTGGCTCTGGTCTCCAGACATGGCAACAGAAACAACAGCCTTTCCTCCTGAAATTGTAAGTCCTGGGGGAAAAGCCGCTCCTTCTGCACCACTGTATCAAGCTTAGCACAAGGAGGAGAGAGAGGAGAAGATCTGAATGTTAAAGCAATAGAGACTATAATGCCCAGCTAACTTGCAGGTTGATCCTAGATAGCAGGGAATGGTGCTCTTACCGAGTAATGAGCACATTTTCTGGGCTATTTTGAGGAAAACCTCAGCCAAGGGGCTGGAGGGTAGCAATGTTCTTGCATGGTTCCTGCAGAGGCAGCTGGCTCTGCTGTTCCCTATTTTCCGCCCCAAAAAAGCATATGAACAAAGGGAGCCTCGCAGCAGCCTCAGGACTCTGGAACACAATTATGTATCTGGTTTCACGGAGAAGGAAAACAAATAATTTGGCATCTGAAAGTGGACATAGATTTTCTCTTTGGCTTGGCTGTACTGCAGCAGGAAAATAATGTTGTGCTCTGCATGGTGAGGCTCTAGTCTTCCTCGAAGCTGAATACGTGTGCCAGAGTGGTGATGGGCACTTTCACAGGTGCTGTGTTCTGAATTAGGTGCTCAGCACTGCCCCGACCCTGCCCAGCAGGAGCAGGAGGAAGGTTTGTGATTTTTCTCCTCCTTCTCCCAATTATCTTCCTTTCTGTGATTTCATCTGAATGCAGCAGCGGAGTTTTTTGAGGCAGTGCAAGGTTTTCATCTGCTTGTCTTACTCCAAAAGCAGTAGTTGCTGGCCAGTGTGGAGCAGGCTGGACTTGCCTGTGCCCTGTGGATGGGTCATTTCCTCTGTGAGCTTCCCAGCCACAGAGGACAGCCAGTCCTTTGCACATCTGCCTCGCAAGGTGAGGAGAAATCGCTCTCTGGAAATGCAGGATGCTTCAGAGTAGAATCAGGATCATTCTCATGCTTGTTTCTGCTCTTTCTCCTTGACAATTCTTTTTTTCCTTATTCACTTTTTCTTTATTAAAATATAGCAATAAAGTCCAAGGTGACTTTCTCAGATGAAGGTCATCACTTTCCATTGCAAGACCAATTTTACTCTTTTCAATGACTTCATAAGAATAAAGAAAAAAAGAAAAAAAAAGAAAAAAAAGAAAAAAAAAGAAAAAAGAAGAAGAGAGAAAACAACTAAAACAACCTCCCAAAGCATACCAAGCCAAATACAAGCAAATAACGACTGACATTTGCAACACCTCTGGAGGTATGACAAAACCAGCTGTATGTGGATAAAGTTAGAATTTCTTCACCCTCACATGTTGCATAGCCATACCTTTTGCATAGCGGCTCACTACACACTAGTGAGTCCTGGTGAGACAGGGAATTTTACCCCTGTGAAGGCCACAGTCTCACTGAGGATATTGATGCAGGTCAGGATTTGTGCTAAAATCTAAGCTTAGAGGCAAAGATTTGGTAAGGCAGTGGCCAATGTGAGCAGTAACTCAGACTCCATCAGTTGAGCTGTAACAGTGCAGCCTCTCTGGAGGAAAGGGAGAAGGGGCCAGAAGGGATGTCTGCCCACATCATAGTGGCAGAGCCTGGACACCATGCAGGGCTCTCACGAACGGGCGTAAGAGGTATATAGGAGGTACAAAGCAAGTGAAAAGTTCAAGCCGAAATTGCCCTCTCTGTGTTCATTTCTAGGTGTTTCTGTCCCAGTGATGCTCTCATTGAAGGCACTGGGAAGGTTATTTCCATTAGCCTCAGTGGAGTGAGACTGTGCCTCAGCAAAGAGCAAAGCAGGTGGAGGAGGCCAATGAATGTTTTTCCAGAGTTGTGTGTACAAAAAAAAAAAAAAAAAGGAGAAATATGTGCAAAACAGCAGCTACTGCCTTAGAAGAGAAATAGTGAGTTGGTTTTCTTTCTCAGCAGAACTAATGATACCTGATTTTCTCTTCATAATATCCTTTTATCCCTCCACCTCTGATGACAATTCCCTTATGACACTGTTTATTGCCTCTCTAGTCCCCCACACCACCCCATACTCAGTGCTTCTGCCTGTCTCCCATGTCTCCAGGCTGCCCTCCTAAGAGTTGCTTCCCTCCTTCCTGGCTCTGTGCACACTGCCTGTTTCATGCCTTATGCACAGCAGGGCACTCTGTGGGTCTCCCCACTGTCCTTCCTCTGGAGGGGCACTAACCTGAGGCTCTTCTCTCTCTCCATTCGCTACTTCTTGAGGAACTTGATGTCTTTGATGGCTGTGCTCCTTTTTCAAGCATGCAAGAAAGTTGCCACTGAACTCAAAAAGTAACCGGAGCTGGGATCAGACAGATGGGTCTTTGTAGAAGAAAGCTGGGCTAAAAATGTCCATATTGCTTCAGGCAGGGCAAAAGAATAGCATAGCAAAACTGTATAAACTACCAACATCATGAAACTGGCACCCCAGTGTGACAGCTTGCACTATATAAGAAAAGGAAAACGCTTTTAAATTTAATCAGCACATTTAAAATGAACAGAAATAGGCCTTTAATCTTTTTAATGTGGTACTTTTGCTGAGGAGGATGGAGACAGGGATGCCTTTAAGCAACTTGTCTCTCTTTTCCAAGCTGGAAGCCTGCAGTCTGCTCAGAGGCTGCCATGAAGGGAGCAGGATGTGGCTTTCATGCTGCTGCAGTGGCTTGGGCTGGGTCAGGACAGTTTGTGGGAGTCAAGGAAGAGTCCTGCCATCTCTGCTTCCTGGGGAAGCTTCTTAGGTGCCAGGATGAGCTTTAAATGAGAGCACTATAATGGCTCAGAGGCTGAATCATTCACATTGTTCAAAAAAGGCACAAAACCCCACTTTCCTTAGAGACAGCACATGGCAGCCCCAAACGCTGAGATGAGAGCAGCAGTGATGGGTGAAGAACAGCCTGTGGCCAGGAGCAGCATCTAACCCCACTTCCCCCCATGGGATGAGGAGCCAGAGGAAATTCAAGTGGTCATCTGGAGGCAGGGAGGGCACTTTAATAGCTGACGCCATTCCTCCTTCATGTGTAACACAAAATGACTGCATGGCAGGATGCAGCCGGCACCAGCAGATCAGCAGTTCTTTACCTGTTTTTTTCAGGGCTGTGATGGACTGCCACAGCCCTTCTGGGATCATGGCTGGGGGCAGCAAGAGGTATTCTGACCTCATGAGGAAGTCCTGTTCATTTAATGCTTTATGAAACTTGGCTCATGGCGCAGTTACGCCCACTGCTCATCTGAATAGGGTGCTGGTGTCGTGGCAGCCTCACCTGCCATGTTATCAGGACTGACTCTGGGCTGCTGGTGGAAGAGGGATGTTGAGCAGCAGCTGCAGATCAGACTTAGGCATCAACAACCTGGATGTTATGCAAGAGGGTGGAAGTGGAGACTACTGAGCAGCTCCACCACCCAGGAGAGTTGATTTACTTTCTTCTTGCATCCTCTGTAAGTGCTGACTTCTCCTGCAACCAAGCAATTGCCTGTTTTCAGGGGAAAGGAGATGAAAGTTTGGGTAGCTGCAGTGGCTGCCTCTTGGACAGCCCATGGGGAGGGCTATGACACACGAGTCTGCCTGACCCACCTAGACAGAACAACAATGCTCCAGCCCTGAATGGGTTCTATGTGGGGCTAGCACTCCATCAGTATCCTTAGGCTCTCATGGGAGGCTCTTCCCCAGAGTCTCCAGCTTTCATGGATGTGGGACACTCAAGCATATGCTGCTGTTGCAGCGAGCAGAAAATCAACCAAGAGTCTGCTGTGCCCTGATCGGCCAGTCGTGGCTCCAAACAAGATGTAAGAGCCTGGGGCTACCTGGCTGTCACTAAAATGGTGTGGATGGAAGGAAAAGTCTAATTGACTGAACAACAGCCTGCGTTGCATAATTAAACTAATTGTGGCTCTACCTGCATGGGTCAGAAGTGATTTCTGTGGCTGTTAAAGCACTGACAAATAAGAGGTGGGAAGGTGTGTGAAAGTATTTCTTACATGTGTTCCCACAGGTCATTTTGCTGTTTCATTTCAGGCAATTTTATGCCCTTGAAATTTTTGGTTTCTGTCAAATTTGAGGAGATTGTTAATATTTCACGCTGAAGCAGAGGAAAGTAAAAAGGTCACTGTTGTCAGCAGTCTCAGGTGGCAGCGTTTCAAGTGGAGGTAACACTTTTTTGGTGCTTTTCTTATGTGAAGCAAAATCCCTTAAAAAGAGGAGGGGAAGGACTCTTTTCCAGAATCCATTTCAGCCTGGCTTTGCACCCACTGGGGACTAAGCAACTGTTTTTATTGACTTGAGCAGCAGAAGACCAGGCCTTCTGCACAGCTCAGTGAAACACAGGTCACTCCTTTACTGCCAGGGATTTATGGTGTTAGCTTTCACTGATTGCTTTGAAAGTCCTGGCTTCAGAATATGGTGTACTCAGAAGAAGCCAAATGAGAAGCCTGCTACAGTGTCATGTTTAAACTCTCTGACCTTGTTTTCAAGTCCTTGCGAAGCAGAGCCCATCTCCAGCTTGTAACTCTGCTCTTATTGATTATCATTTTGAGTCCTTCAGGCATTTTGCTGTGCCCAAAGCACCAGTGCGCTTTTCAAAATGAATAATCTGACATGACAGAGAGCTGCTGAACTGACTCTGCTCTCTCTCAACTCTCAGCACACGACAGAGCCCTGTGCTTCTGCTGGAGGAAACCCATGTGGATAAGTGGAGAGGCTGGTGCATTTTGTCACAGTAGGACCACTTGTCCACTGTGTGAGCTGGTGTCTAAACATAGGAGTCAAACACTTAGCCTGGAGCAACTGATGCCTGTATTTTTCCTGGTCAGGGCTACGTGTCTGGGGGAGGACATGTCACAGCCAGGCTGCAGGACATGCACGAGCCCTTCTGCCCTAATCATCCATCACTGTGAGAGGCAGGACAGTAGGCGGGATGAAACTTCAGAGGGTCCTCTTAACTGTTTTCCTATTTTTTGACTGTGGAGAAAACTCTATAAATCTAGCTTATTCTTTCTGACCTGGAGATGAAGGACCTCACTACTCAGGTAAGAAGAAATTGCCAATATGGTCTGCTGCTCCTCTATCATCCTGCCCCAAGAATATGAAATATGAGGTGTGATTACCTAGCTGCAGTATCACTCCAGAATTGTGGCAGCAGGAAGAGGGAAAAGAGCACAGAAAGAGCAGGATATATACATATACAGTTTACCTACTGTTTTTTGTCTCAGGAAAAAGAAGTCCAAATGGCTTTTGCTGAGTCTAATTTGTTATGTCTCCAGACACAGCTAATTATCCTGACTTGGCCCAGCTCTGAATTCTTCAGGGGTTTTGGTGCTACTTCTTCTGTTTTGATTTATAAATTGTCCTTGTTTTACTTTCCTTCCACATGTTCTGTATAATCTTTTTGCTCCCTGCCTTACTGGGGAGTAAGGAGCTGAAGTGACAGTGGTATCATAACATATAGGACAGAAATGGGATCTGTTAACCAAAGCCTTTGAGTGTCCTGTAATGTTTTCTTCTGGCATCTGCCTCGTGGGCTATGTGAAATGGTCTCTTCTCCCAAGGAAGCATTTTCATGCTGCCACTTATTGCTGAGCTTACCTGCAACCATCCTTGGGCTAAAGGAGTTGTGAGGCTCAGTGTGGGCTCCATAGATCAGAGGATTTAGTTACATCCTTCATCCCACAGGAAGGAGATGTCCAGTTTCTCCACTGATTTACCAGAATGAATTAGTTATTTTCTGGTTCAGCCATTCCCTTCACAGCTGACAGTTTTCCTAACCTCAGTGACAAATTCTGTGGGGAAAGGAAATCCACACCGTATGGGGTGTCTGTTGTGGTAAGCAGGAGTCAATACTGCCATTGAACTTGGACTTGGGAGACCATCTTTGTCCAGGACACTTCAGAAATGCTAATTAATGAGTTCCCCAAGCATCCCATGGGACAAATGGATACTGTTTGCTTAGGAGACAACACTGTAAAGAGTCAGAAGCTCAAGCAAGTCCAGCTTTAACTGCTAGAGCATAACACATCTTCACAGCACTGTTTTGTTTCCTGACAAATTCACTTTTGGTGTTTCTTAGTATTTTTTTTGTTTGTTTGTTTTCTAATGTGTGCTTCTGGGGATGTTTTTCATCAACAGATTTTTGGGGGGGAGATTGTAGCACTGATCACCCTCAGGGCCCCAGTGGAGGATTTAATTTGTAAAATGGACTGAGAAGTGGGTGAGAACCAACAGCATGCCAGTGCCCTGTCTTCTGTACTGGCTTGAGGACAGATGCCGAGGAGAAAGGATAAAAACCGGAAAAGTAGGAAGTGTTATTTCCTTCGAAGAGTCCCTCAACGTCCAATAACTTGCAGCTCAGGGTTTTCCTGAAATGCAGAGGTAGATCCTGGTGGATTTTCTTTCCATTATTATTCCCTGTAATTTCCTTTCTGAAGTCATATAAAATCTCAGCATCCAGCATGTTCTGCAGTGTGGAGTCTCACTCCGTAGCTGCACATTTTGTGGAGCAGCACCTTTTGCTCTTTTTGAACCTACCACTTGCTTGTCTTTGAAATTCCTGTGTCAGAAACTATGAATACTGCACCTAGTTCTGAAGACACAAGTGCAATACTGCTCTCGACTCAGGTGTAATAACACAGCCTGCTCTCACTCTCTTTCCAAATTATTTTGGTGTGATGGTTATAATACTTCATAGGGCACGCAATCTCTCAGATGGCTCCATGGCTGGTGCACTTATCTTTGGGTCCCAGACCTGGGAGATGGAGCATCTCCATCCTGCCCCTCTCCCCACTGTCACTCAGATATGCTAGATATATTTCTCTGCCTGGACTGCTCTGGCTCTGTGGGTCAGCCACACATGCGACTTCTCTGCATGCATGCTGGTCCTGGAGTTTTCCTGCAGAGCATTGGGATGAGAAGGAAATAAGATGAGGGTTGAGGGGTTTGTTATGTGCTGGTGACAATCAGGTCTGTGTTATCCTCCTTCTTCTCTCTGAGGAAAGCAGGGAGGCATGGATAAGCTGCACTGATGTGCACCAGTCTTCCCAGTGAGTCCACCTCAGACTCAGCAAGAACCTCCCCTAATCCCACTATGCTGACACAGGATTCTTTCTCTTCTTTCTCATCAGGAGCTTTGCCCAGTGTTTCCCATTTTGTCCGTGCTTGGCCAGGGAAGAAGCTGTTCTTCCTGCTCCTCCAGCCCCTCAGCAAGTGTGTCCATACATCTGAGTCACCATGGGCAAAATGGACAACACCTCCGTGGAGCTGAACTCTCCCTCCGAGGTAAAGCAGGCAGCCCTGGAGGAACCAGAGCCCATCACCCCTGAGGTGGTGAGCACCAAGAAGAAGATCCCAGACAGAGGTTCCTGGAAGGGGAAATTTGACTTCTTGCTGTCCTGTGTGGGCTATGCCATTGGTCTGGGCAATGTCTGGCGCTTCCCTTATCTCTGTGGGAAGAATGGAGGAGGTAAGAGAAATGCACAGTGCCTGTGCTCATCCCTTGTCCCTAAAAAGGCTTCAATTTGGTGTGGGTCTGTGCAAGTGGTTAGTCCTCCAGCTGAGAACTCTCCCTCCTGATGTGAATTATTATGTTGTCAGAGATTAGTTCCTGTGATCTGTGGGCTTGACTAGCAAATGCAGGCTGGGAAGAAGTAATCCAAAGAAATAAAACTAGGAGTTTGACTTCTATCAAGCTTCTGCATTTCAAATTTGCAAGGCTACAGAAAACACTGCCTGGAACATCATTTATTTACAAGGAGGGCTGCACACATAGGCACCCAGTTGGATGCTGGAGCACTCCTATAGAAACCAGTTTGCATTTCCCAATGGTGGGCTTCTCCTCAGGCTAGTGTATTCTCAAAACATAACTGTTTTTCATTTGAGTTTGGGTCACATGTCTGAAGAGTTTTGATTAGAAGCTTTGCATGGACCACAGTAGGGCAGTGTAGCCGTATATACAAATGTGTACCTGTGTACATGTACACACGATAACATGTAATATCATCTATGGCAAGAAGTGAGGTTTGACTCACTACAGTGCTGTGAGAAGGGTCACAGTTACCATCTCCATCCAAATGTTTAGAAAACAGAGGCCATAAGACAAGAAGACAGCTGGCAAAGGATGCAGATCCCACTTACAGTGGGATGCAGCTGGTAGCAGTGGTCTCTTATGCAGGCAGTTAACACCAGCTACTTTTTTACTATTGCACCACTACAATCCTTTGCTCACCAGCCATCTGCTGAGACTTTGCCAAACCATTGCAAGGCTAGAGAAAGGCATGCAGATGGGGAAATACTGCTGGGCTAGAAATAAAAAGATCTGAGAGATCAGCTCCCTGCCTGACTACAGGCTTTTTGAGTGTCTTGGACCAAGTCAGAAAATAAACTCAACCCCCTCTGAAAGGGTGCTATTTCTTCAGCCTTGCCAGGGAGATGCTTTTTTGGAGGGTAGTATGGGTTGATGCAAGTAGAACAGAAGCTCTTTCTTTTCCTCACTCCATGCCCAGCTCTTCCATTGTTTGTGCCTGTTACTAAAATAACCTTCATCCCCCCACTTGAAGAGCTGTTTGCCTCCTTCAACCAATTGTCAGATTTCTCACACAAGTACAACCCCCTTTTCATTACCTTTAATGCTATAATTTTAGTATCACCATCTAGTCTTCCCATGTTGCTCTTTGCTTCCCTCTTAGCTCTTTTCTGCCTGGAGTCCCTGTCCTTGGTGCCACATTCATTCATGATGCTCTGAGGGTCTCTTCTCACAGTTTTTTTCCAAATCTTTTTTATTTTCCTTTTGCCTTTGGCTCCTACGACTAAAGTCCGCTCCTGCTGTCCATGTTGCAAGTGATGTAGGATGCTCTTCTCCTCCAACCCTGGAAAAGAGAAGCATCTAGCTCCCCGAAGCAGTCTGTCTATGTAACTCCATGGCATTTAATGTATCTTGGCCCTTTCTTTGAAGTACGTGGAGTGAGTCCCAGCAAGAGACCAGATAGTTATCAGTTCTAACAAGAAGATTTCTAACTGAGTATGTTGTTTTCATAGAATTGTAGAATCACAGAACGGTTTGGGTTGGAAGGGATCTCAAAGATCATCTAGTTCCAACCCCCCTGGCAAGGGCAGGGACACTTTTCATTAGACCAGATTGCTCAAAGTCGCATCCAACCTGGTCTTGGATACTTCCAGGGATGGGGCATTCACATCTTCTTTGAGTTTTGTGCAGAGGTACAAATATGCAGCTGAGCTGAATGAAGCTTGTGGGAATCAGCCAGGCCTACCTGGAGAAGCCTGTACAACCAACATCAGAGCCATGGTGTGAGTTTGCCGTCTTTATCCAGCTACAGTCTGACACCTGACTGTTAGCCCTCCTCACACAACAGTAGCCTCATGGCTAAGTCCAGCACTAGTTGTTAGACAATATTTGCCTTGTAGTTGCTGTGTCATCTCAAATCTCACACTGGATCTTTGATGCCCATGTCTCCTCACACATAAAAGTGGGGATGACAATACCTATAATTAGATGAGGGGTGTTGTGAAGCTAAAATAAATGCTGTTTATAAAGTCAGCTGAGAACCTAGGACAGAGGGTGCTGTGGAGGTATGGAGCACTATTATTAGCATCAGGAATGGCACACAGGGTGTTCTCTGCCCTGGCGGCTGCAGGCATGCAGAGGGACCAGCCGGCTGTGAGCAGACAGATGAAACGCGGGAACTGGTGGCTGCCCCCTCCCAAACACCCTGCCCCGCCTGCCGCTTCGTGCAGTTCGCGACAATCTGGATCCCTCATTCCTCTCACCCCTACCAGGTCTGGCTGTTTGCAGGCACGACTGTTGCCGCAGCCGGCAGTAATGAGCAGCAAGTGGAGGCTGCCGATGCTGGAAACAGGCGGGAGAGCTGACGCACGAAAGCGTCACTGGGAGCCGATGCGAGGCAGGATCGCACGGCATCTGATTCGCAATCGGGTGGGTACCGCCTTGGCTCTGCCCCGACGGAGGCGCCTCCGGTGCAGAGCAGACTGTGGGTGGGACTCTAATTTTAGCGTACTGCATGTGCGCTGCTCGGAGCACGGTCGTGTGGGATGCTTCCATTACGCACAGGCAAATTGAACTGAATGGAAATATTGTCGTCTCGCTTACCAGTGTCACGTTGCATCGGCTCACGGCTGGTTTGCTCGGCGCAGGGAGCCCAGGGCACGGCAGCACAGTGCACGGCCCATCCGCTGCGGGGAACAGGCTTCACCCAAAGTCATGCCTGGGCTCCCTGCTGGTACAGCCGAATGTGCCCAGCTGTGCCTAACGCTCCAGCCTCAAGACCGATTTCTAACCTCATGCGGTCCTTCTGATCTCAACAGGATTTTACTGGACTCCAAATTCATTCTTAAACATGGATGAGTACATGCTAAAATTTTTCTGTGAGATCCTGAGCTTGAATAACTTGAGAGAAAAACAGTTCTTTAAATAAGCATCGTGTATTCCATATTTGTGCTTTGAGACTCGAAGCAATGGCATGTAACAGTTTGTAATGCTCAACTTTTGATTCGTAGGCAGTGTTCCCTGTTTTAAGATTTAATTGTTATTCCTTGCTTTACGGCAGTAGGAGCTTGAGACTGCAGGCAGTTAAGGGGTTGCTCAGTGAGCACCAAGTGCTGTGTTATCCTTCCTTGCCTCCAAGGGTCAGTGCCCTGAGCAGGTGGGGCAGGACCAGTGCCATCACCACTTTGACACCCGTGGACATTCGGAGACAAACTGGACTCTCACAAGGTCTTACACAACCATTAGTAGCAGGCCCAGGAACTGAACCAGAGGTTTTAGAAGCTCATCCAGGGCCAGAGATTGAGGATCATCCTCTTCTTTCTGTGCCAAGGGTTTAGGCACAAGCCTGCAAACTCTGGGGACAAATTTCAGAAGTGATTTCCTCTCTGGCTGTACAACACTCAGGGATGTTATCCATGTCTACTTGGGGACCTGGCCCTCTAGAGTGGCAGTGTCATTGCCAACATCTCTCAGCTCAGGGATGTGCTCTGGTTTGTAGATTTTCCACTGTTCCTTGAGGATCTTTGTCAAGCCAGGACAAAAAACATGTCCAAAAGTTTATCTGTGGGTTTTTTTTTCCTCAATAGTCTAATAAAATCTTTCATATACAAATCTTCCTGACCTGCTGTAGATGAAAAATGCAGAATAATCAGTGCTGTGGCCAAATTTCATTAGTTGCTTGAATAGAAGTGAGGAAGGCACTTGCACGGCTGCTAAGGTCGGCCTCCAAACTCCACAGTGGCAGGGTGGCAGAATCCATGTCCTTGGAAAAGACACTGGCTTCCTGCAGGGCTCCTAGGGGACTGGACATTGCAGTCTGTGGCAGCCAGCAAGAACACAAGGGAGGATGCTGAATATGCAGTGGTGCTCCAAGCTCTTCCCTCCTCCATGCCAGGCTGCCAGGTGAAGCCAAGAGGCTGTGCTTCCACACCAACTTGTGATTCAGGCCCTTGGTTATCAAGCTGCTGTCCTGGAGAGTGTTTCTTCCTCAGCCCTCACTGTCAGCTCCTCTTGCATGCTGCCTCCTATGGATTCCCATGCTGGGTGCTGGCACTTGCCTCTCCCAGCTGGGCTCAGCTCCTTGCTTGGCAGGCAGGCGTCCCCAGCTGGGTGTCCCCTGAGCCAGCATGCCTGGCTGTGCCTTGCTGCTTCCCTACTCTCAGAGAGCAGCTGCTGGAGCCTGGCTCTGCCAGGTGCAAGCTGGGCTGCAGCTCTCCGGAGTGGCTTTGTTCTCTGGCTCCAGGTTTGCTTTCCCTCTAGTGTCTGGAGAAGACAACTCAGACTGACAGCTCAGCCCTCTGGCTAGTGCAGAAACCTGTGCTGTCCCAAACATGACCAGCTGCTTCTGAGCAAACTGAGTGTCCCTGCTCTGTCCCCAGCCAGCATCTTCTGCAAGAGTTGCCTTCCTAAAGGATGATGGCATGCTTCAGCACATGCATGAGAAAGGTGGAAAATGAGCTTTGTCCCAAGTCCTAGAGGTCAGGATGACCTGAATGTGTACAGCCTTCAAATCACACAGCAAGGCTCTCCTATTCTAATAACTGGGTGCCAGTAATATCTCTAGTGAATGGCTGTGCTACCTCATTTGTAGTGATGAGATTTCCATGGGACCATAGAGAAGAGTAATATTTTAGCAGGAATTTTAAGGGTAAAATCTAAGACATGGGTAAAGAGTTATATAGCACTGTTACAAGAGAGAATACAGTCTTAGTCACAGTTATTTTAAAAGACTGAAATAAAACAAAAATGAACAAGAAATGAAATGAAATGAAAAGAAAAGAAATGAAATGAACAAAAAAAGCTGAATGAAGCTGATGCCAGATATTCCTGTATGCATTTCCCTTGAGGTGAAGAACTGGGAGCTGCTGTAAGTAAGACAGAAAGCATCAACAAGAACAAGTTACCAATGTCAGTATCCAAGTTTTCAGTTTGTTGTTAGATTGGGTTTAGCATTGCCTAAATAGCTAACAACAAAGTGAGACTGGCATTGCATAGCTAGTGATGGCAGTGTATGTGTATAGATGGTACATAAATACCCATAGTGATAGGAATGGACAAGGGGAAGGCAGTGGTGGTCTTAGTGGGAGACTTGCCAAACACACCAACTCCAGTTGCAAACTGTCACCTACAAGAAAGGCTGCTCCTCATTACATGGGTGCTGTGGAGCAAGAAACCACAGATGGAGGCATTTCATGATGAAAGGGGTAACTGTCTGATAACATTGCTCCTTCTTCCAGGGGCCTTCCTAATCCCATATTTCCTGACACTGGTGTTTGCTGGGATTCCTCTCTTCCTTCTGGAAACTGCTCTGGGCCAGTATACCTCTGTCGGTGGACTCGGAGTTTGGAGATTAGCACCTATGTTTAAAGGTACTGTACTGCATGGTTGTGAATGCAATGATGTGTAACTACAGACAAAACCCTATTAATATTTTGGAGAGCAAATCAGCTCTGGGATGGGGTGGCAGGGAGGGTTTTTTCCCCACCTGTCTTTATCAAACTGTCTTTGATGTCTGCAGTCACTAACATCACTGTGCTTTGTTTGAGTGGTCTTGTGTGTGACAAAGATGGAGTGGCTTTGGTCACAGAAGATCCTTTTTTGCCCCAAGCCTGGTTATGTAGGTTTAACTTAATTTCATGGGAAAGCTACAAACAGGGGACATGAACTTGTTGCTGTGTGTGGAGTAACTGTTTTCTAGAAACCAGTGGTGATTTAGAAATGCCTTGAATGTGGGAAAGAGCAATTCTGCCAGAGAAGTGACCAGATCTTGTTTTCATGGAGCTCTATTCCTAAAGTACTTGCAGTACACGGAAAGGTAGTACTGTTCTCTCAGTGCAAATGAGTGAGAATGAGCCTCACTTGCTGACCAGCTCAAAGTGAAACTGTAGTGCACTCTGGGTTGATGAGCTGATTCGCTTTTTCAGTTTCTCTCACAAAACTTGCTGTGGTGCCCATGAACTCACTTGGGTACTGGAGACCTGGATTGATGATGCTCTCTGCCTTTTTTCGCAGGAGTAGGACTGGCAGCTGTGGTTCTTTCCTTCTGGCTGAACATCTACTACATTGTCATCATTGCCTGGGCTCTCTACTATCTCTTCAACTCTTTCACCGCGGTGAGTCAAGTGCCACACTGCAGTGTGGCATTGGCTGTGTTCTGGGTCCTTACCCAGAACATGGGGAGTGAGTTGTTTATGCCACAAAACAGGCACTAGCTGCTTGCAGTTAGTGCAAAGAGCCCTTGTCAGCATCCTTCTGGACCCTTCCTTAAGAGATTCATAGTCCTGAAGGCAGTTTTGTGGTGTTGAGTACTGATGGTGCCTCTGAAGAGAGCAATACTTTGAAGGGGATGGTCCTTTTCCCTCTCTGGGAACTGTTCCCTGCTCACATCAGTCTTTAAAACACATCCTGTGTCTCTATTGTATTTCTAGGGCTGCTTGAATCTAAGAGCTGCACATTTCCAGAACTGATGTCACAACTTACTTCACACAGCTTAGTCCTGAACTTGATTAGTTCTTATTCGCTCTTCTCTTGATAAATGAAAATTGGGGATTTTTTTCTGGGAAAGTTATTCAGAAAGCATCTAGACATCTGCTTTTGGCTGTCTAGCCTGTGCTTTGGCATTATGGTTTATAGTGGATTCCTGTCCCACAGCAGGATCTTCTCTACCATGTAAGATTAGAATCACACCCTATATCATCTTCTTGGTAGATGAATGATTAATTTCAGCCCAGAAACTGGAAAGAGGTTTCTTAACTCTCTGAACCTCATGGTTCAAATGGATCTTTCTAAATTTCATTTACATATAACCCTGAAATGCTGTTATGAATGCTGTACATCCAGTTTTACTTTTAATTTCAGCAAAAATGTCAAGTATCTTTCAAGACTTTCGCTAAATTATTCCATTTAACATTCCCCACTGTATTCCCCCAGTATCATGTACCACTGTAGGCTCCTGGATCTAGATCAGAATTGTTAGTTGCAGATGATTAGATACACCCTCAAAGATCCTCTCCAAAGGAACTCATCCCAATTACACTCTGGGTAGGATGCATCTTAGGATGAGGCATTAGTACATTCAGATGTCACAGACAGGTCTGGTGACAGTACTCAAATGTACAAAGGCAGGTCCAAGTGTTTGGCTCAAGACATTTTCTTTTACTAGAAATAATTCCAAATTCTCAAAAGGAGCCAATGTGCAAATAAAAAACCTATTTTTTTATATATTTATATATTTTTTTATA
>VYZS01102692.1:0-18456 GCA_013400695.1 Neodrepanis coruscans
CAAGTGAGTTCTTGATACCTCACGAATTGCAATTAAATATAAAGAAGTTAGGAAAAAAAGAACTTCCTCTTGGCTGTTCTGTGCACTGAAAGATGCAAGCAGGAACACATGTGTTTCACTCCACTAACACCATACACCTTTTTTCTCAGACTAGACAAGCCTTTAGCCTTCCCAACACCCCACCAGAAATTCCACATTCTGAGCAGAAAAAAACCCTCAGAAAGCTCCTCACTGACTTTCAAAACCCACTGCCCATGGAGCAGAGTTTTCCCTTCATAGCTCACTCAGCAAAACTCCAATATCTACAGCAGAAACAGATGCTAAGGAGAGAATGTGAGATTTAGAAATGAGGGTTGCTGGTGCATGCCTCTTCAGTGACTTGGTTTTGTTGGGTTTTTCTTAACCACAGGCATAAAAATATGCATCACAAAGAAAACAGCACAGAAGGGAGAGAAAGGAGAAGAAAGCTAGTTCTTTACTCCTCCTGGGGTACAAAAGGGGCTATTTTGATTCTGTAGCCTACTGCTGTGCAGTGCTTTCTTCATCTACATGCTGCTGCTCCTCTGTTTTTGTTGCACTCATAGTTTGCCAACCTTTTTTTTTTTGGTTTAAGTGAAGGGAAAGGTATGTTCCTATTGCATGCAGTGAGACACCGTGGAAAATGTGATAGCTCACAGAATAGACCCTCTGCCAGTGGGGGAAAAAAAAAAATGACAGCATAAACCTCACATTTTATTCTTTGAAAAATTTACCCTTTAAGCTCTTACTGCCCACTTTGATGCTGGGCCGAGGCTCCTTTCTCAAACCCACTTCAAAGCTCCCACTTTGACAGCTTGTGCTAATGTGACCCATCTTTCCCTAATACAGCTGAATTATCCTGATGCAGTGCACATGATGCAACTTTCCTCTGCTGGAGCTGGGTCAGGAGATTTAAGCACAAAGATAAAAAACAAACAAAATCCAGTGCCAGTAATTCTGTAACAGCAACATCTGAAACTGCAAGTCAGCTCCATAGCGCTGGGACTTAGAAGGTACATAATAAAATAAAAGTCCCTGGTCTTTAGAGTCAAAAGAAAGTCTGGCAGACACGAGCACACTGATCCAATCCTAGGGCTGAGTAACTAAAACACCCTGTAGCTAAGTAACTTGTCACAATTTACACCAGGGTGGGGGGAGAGTTAAAAAGTAGAAGCAGGAGCTCACCTTCTGCAGATAAATACAAGATATCCTTTCAGCAGATTCTTAGTGGACTGTTCCACCCACATAGCAATTAAATGTGACACATCTTAACAACGCTACGTCCTTTCCACTGTGCTTCCATACAAGATCTTTTTTTTTTTTCTCCAGAGGACATCAATTTATATCATAACTTCTGCATTATGTAAGTTTAGCTCTTTAGTCAGTTTTACTGGTTTTTTCTGCTGTGTGTCATGCACTTACCAGGTTACCCTGACACCACAGTAGTTTGCTCCTGGGTGCATGTTGCGTGACTAAGATGCTCAGCCCCTTTGGAAAATTTCTGGTGTAGGATCCCAAACCAAATAATTTTCTACTGCTCTTCGCACTAAGTCCACATTAAAACAGAGAAGTCAAATACACCTCTGGTAATTTATTTCTAAATGTTGTAACAACTTCTCATCTGACAATCAGTGACCACAAGATAGTAACCACTTTACTTTTTGTTTAGGGAGAAAGTCCCTGGAAGATCTGAGGGACAGAGCAGGATGGTGAAAAATACAACCTACACAGGCAAAGTAGCAGATTTGTATCTTGTGGCCATGTCCTGACCCTGCCTGAACATCTTCCTCTCTAGATTCTTACTATTTAAAGGCATGATGGAGACAAGGTTTGGGCAACCACAAACTAAAGCACACCACCTGCTTTGCAGATCTTAGAGCCAAAAAATAGATAGGAAGGATTAGTTCAGTTTAAGAAGGAACAAGGCAGGTGAAGTGACTTGCCAAATGTCAAACATCTGAGAAAGAGCCCCTCACCTACAAATAAAGAAGGTAATCCAGTAAGTTAAAATTTACCACACTCCTGGTCACACAGCTTTTTCAAACACAAAGCCTCTGTTTTTTGCCTTGGTTTGACCAGTGTCAAGGTACAATTAAAGAAGATACCTTTGGACATGTTTAAAGTCAACAAAGTGTCCAACAGCTACAAAAGATAAGCCAAAATCCTTGAGGAACTTTGATCTTTCTTACACACATGAAAACGAGAGCTACTCTTCTATAAACAGAAAGAAATAACTTTGATCCATTAAAACAGGGAAACATTGATAAAGGTCAGGCCATTTCCATGGTGAGGCACCAAAGACATGGGACAAAAGGGTGTAACTTGGGATCCTAGTCAGGATCCCTAAAAAGGAATCCTAGTCAGGATCCACTGGGGCACCCTCCTGCCATGGGCAGCAGTTGGAGAGCATCATCTTGCTGCATGGGACTTGCTGACTGATGCCCTCCCATCCAGAGGTGCTTGATAGACCACATAAAAACCTACAAGATTCCAAGTCTGGTCATGCAGAGGCAATATGGAGCTGCCTGATGGCTCAGGGACAGACACCATCCCCCCCATCCTGCTCGTCAGGGAGCCCTTTCCTTGCTAGGGGGGACTGAGAAGAGTCACCTGAGCTCCACAAGCACAGCAGTTGGAGTCTCACAAGCAGGGAAGGGGGTAGAGCTCTGACAATACACTTTCCAATCAGCCTCATCTGGTGTTGTGCAAAAATTTGGTGCTCACCCCAAACTGACCTCTTCTTCCCGTGTGGTCTGTGTGAAGTGATGACAGAGCTGAGATGCAGGGCTGATGTAGTCTTCAGAGAAAGGTTATTAAAGGGGGAAGAAAAAAAAAAAAAGAGGGAAAAGAAAAACTCTCTCTTTTCTGAAAATGAGACTGTGCCCAACAGATGTAATGAAAATAAATTAAATGGTGCTAACTTGTTGATTGCTTACACTGCAATGAACATGTCTAACAGCAAATTTATAACCTGACTAGACCCCAGCTGGAAAATCACAGTGCTTGGAAGAGATAAGCCCCATAAAATGCTGCTGTGTTACTTAACTGCTTTTTCAATGGTTATGACCCACCTCCATGCCTATTTTACAAGACTTTTCCTTTCCTACTCCAATTCAACAGGTGCCTAGTGCAGGAAAAGGAAATGAGACAGAGGTGGAGGAGGACAGAGGCAAAAAGGTGAGTGGAAGTAGAGCAAAGGGAAATGGAGGCATCATTTGAACAATGCTCAGACTTGACATTTGCAGGGTTTAACGTGTGACAAAGGCTCATTCACAGGAGCAAGGGTGGACCTGTGGGCCTCAGAAGGAAGACAATGTTGTTGCAGGAAGCAGAGAGGAAGAGGCCAATGCTCTGACCCTTATATTTGCTCATCAGGCTGGAGGAAGTAAGATGCCCTCATGTTAAAGGCCAGCAGCACTGATTCTCCTCAGCAGCAGGGAAAAAGTGGCAGAAAGGAGTTATTTCTCTGGTGTATCTCTGAGTATCAGAGTGGCTGCTCAGAAGGCCAAGATGACTCCCACATGCTTCCTCTTTGAGGACTCCAAAGTAATCAGGCAAAAAGAAAAAGCCTCAAACCTAGCAATGCTGTATAAATAAGGGGACAGCACCACTTTAAAGTTTCCCTTTTATTTTAAAAATGCAATTACAAGATCTTACTACCACAGGGAATGAAAGCAAAATGAGAAAGTGCTCAAATTCAACAAAGGGAATCAGTTGTGGGAACTGCCTCAAACATGGAGGAAAGCTTTTTACAGAACGTCCCACTGGGAGAAGTGGTATGAACATTACTCTTTCTTATCTGAACCAGAAACTCCAGTTATCAAGTGGGAGAATCAAGAGGAACTCACAGTTTCTGCCAGTAAGTATTTGGCTTGCTTGCAAACAGGACAGGAGGACACCAAAATTAATGACCTCCAGGACCAATCAATGCTAAATACAGGCATGTGTAGAAAGGTGCTGATAACAGCACGTAGTAAGAAGCAACTCTGAATTACCCTGCCTGGGAGCAGATTGTTAGTCAGAACTGTGAGCTTACTTTGCTTTTCCCTACCTTCACCCCAGGGAAAATGAGCAGCTCTTGCCTCTTTTCTAGCTCTTGATCACTTGCTCCTTCTCTTGCAAGCTGGCTTTGCACAACAACCTGCAGCACTGGCAATTCCAAACCCACATTTGTCTCCTGTCTTCATCCTACAGGAGTGCCAGGTTCTGGCTGACAGGCTGCTCTGCCTGGGTACTTGTGAAAAAGAGAGGCTATGCCAAGGAACAAGCAGTATGTCTGAAAACTGAGCACACAGATCAGTGTTTGGCCCTAAATAAGGACATAAAATACATTATGATGTGTGAGTGTTAGAACTGATCCAAGTTTTCACATTCTGAAATCCTGAGGGGAATTACTAATCTAATTTCCAGGGGGAATAAAAAGGCAGGGGAAACTGTTCTTCCAAAATGTTAATTTCTGCACATCTTGGTTAGATAAGAACAATGGGGTGCTCTGCAGACTTCAGGCTGGGTCTAGATTAGGAGCAGGTGATGATTCTGGTTTTGTTGGACTGAGACCAAAGCAAGAACAGGGGTCATGTTCACAGTCACCAGCACTGAGTTTTACAAGCTGGTCTCAGAAGCAGCTGCTGGCGGGAAGCTCTAAGGGCTGTTTGATCTCATAAGATTTTCTCTACCTGGTATGCTGGCAGTTCTGCAAGATAACATTTTGCTAACCTCCCGGAAGACTTCCAGGAATTTCCACAGGAAAAAAAAAAAAAAAGAAAAATAAACAAGCCCTGGAGCTGCACTACAGCAAAAATGACAGGGGTAAGTTTAGAGGATTCACATCTGGAGTTCAGAGAGGTGTCCTGACAACAGCAGCAGGGGCCTGACTGCAAGAGTGATGTGGCCTCCTCTACGTGGCTTTGGGCAGGCTGCTGCCTCCTGGCCTAGGCTGTAAAGGTCTGTGTGCCAGAGCTGTCTCTTGCCAGATACTGGTGTGGCAACTGGCACCTGGTCTCAGGTAGTAGCTCTGTGGCCACTCTAACACGTACAATAAGAATCTGGTGCAGAGTTCTCTCCTTCCCAGTTAGTCATGTTGGGCTGAGCTGCTGGAAAGAAGCTCCTAAGCACTCCAGCTGAACTGCAAGGAGAGCTATTGAGGAGTTCACTGACACCCGCTGCAATCCCAACAAAAGGCAGATCTACAGAGGTACAAAGGTGAAGAGATTATTAAGGCAGTGAAGAGATAATTAAGATAGCCTCACTTTAGAAAGTCTTCTGGAACTCTGCAAAGGGTCCTTTGCCCTTTGCTGCACTCAGCTGGTTCCTCTATACAGCCACTGAAATAAAGAAATCCACTGCAAAAATAGCACGGCTAAACATCAGGAGTAGACACAGAGTGAGGGGTGGGAATGAGTTCTCTTGGAGCACAGTACGTCCTCTGAATGAGTGTCCTACCAAAAATAAGCCCAGGACATCTAGCACATGAGAACATCACCACACTTGGACCTAGGGGTGTAAGTGTATCCCAGGACATTTTTTCCAGCTGCCAATGCCTTTAATGATAGGAATGGCTTAGGGTGAGTCTCTGTTTTACCTCCCTGGTGGGAAAGTCCAATTGATCGTTATCAGCAAAGGTAAATTGAAGCCTGATTTACGTGGGAGGTGAGGCAAAACAAGGCCAGTGCTTTTTCTGACATTGCTTTCCAAGGTGTGGATTTCATTGGAAGGTTTTGAGCAACTAAGCAGCAATGGCTATAAGAAAAGACTGAAAGTATCACTCCCAAGCTGGAAGCTGCCACCTCCCATCAAGCAGCAGTGTCTGGTGCCCTATTCCTGCTTTGCAGCACAGTTAGCTAAGAGTAAAATTCTACAGCAGCTGAGTAAAACACACCCAGGCATTTTCACACTGAGTGTAGCTCTGTCAGACAGAGCAGGGAATGAATTCTTCCTTCAACTTGAGAACTGAGTGACATTTTGTGGAAAAAAATAAACAAGCAGGAAAAGCAAAGGGTAATAGCTAAGTGATCCCATGCTGATTCATGAACAACCAGTTTCATGACTAAGGGGTCAAGAGTCCAAAACTCTGAGGCCTTGCAGCTCTTGATTTCAAGACATCATAATGACCAGAGTGTAAAGCACACAGGTTTTCCATGTGTGAAAGTAGGGAAAGAGAGGAGCTCTCACTAAATAAGGGGAAGAGAACTGTGTGTTGGACAACACTCATAGTTCTGTTTATTATAGCNGCTATAAGAAAAGACTGAAAGTATCACTCCCAAGCTGGAAGCTGCCACCTCCCATCAAGCAGCAGTGTCTGGTGCCCTATTCCTGCTTTGCAGCACAGTTAGCTAAGAGTAAAATTCTACAGCAGCTGAGTAAAACACACCCAGGCATTTTCACACTGAGTGTAGCTCTGTCAGACAGAGCAGGGAATGAATTCTTCCTTCAACTTGAGAACTGAGTGACATTTTGTGGAAAAAAATAAACAAGCAGGAAAAGCAAAGGGTAATAGCTAAGTGATCCCATGCTGATTCATGAACAACCAGTTTCATGACTAAGGGGTCAAGAGTCCAAAACTCTGAGGCCTTGCAGCTCTTGATTTCAAGACATCATAATGACCAGAGTGTAAAGCACACAGGTTTTCCATGTGTGAAAGTAGGGAAAGAGAGGAGCTCTCACTAAATAAGGGGAAGAGAACTGTGTGTTGGACAACACTCATAGTTCTGTTTATTATAGCTTACTTTCTAGAGAAGTAGTGGACACAATTCTTCCTTGATCTCCAGAAAGAAAAGCGTGCAGGGATCACACATCCAATAGCATGGGGCCCACCTGGATGGTAAGCAACTCTCTTGTGCTCTCTCTTTATCCAGACCTTCAACAACCATAGCTGTCTAAAATAGCTAAAATAAAATCTTTCTCTATGGTGAGCCAACTGTACTGCATACCAAGCCAAATCCAGCAGCAGTTCTAGAAGGCACATCCCAATCAAATCTATGTTTATCTCAAACCCTTCATGCCCAGTGTTGGGTGCCAAGAGGGATTGTCAGAGAGTAAGTCCCACACAGCAGCTTGCTCCCACCAGTGGGATTGAGGAGAAAACTGGAAGAGTAAAAGTGAAAAAGACTCATGGATTGAGATAAAGACAGCTTATAGGTAAAGAAAAGCCCTACACACAAGCAACACAAAACAAGGAATACATTTACTGCTTCCCATGGGCAGGCAGGTATTCAGCCGTCTCCAGGAAAGCCTATTCATCACGTGTGATGGTAACCTGGGAAGGCAAACACTGTCACTGCAAGCATCCTTCCCTTCCTTCTTCTTCCCCAGCTCCAAATCCTGAGCTCAACACCATACGGTCTGGAATATCCCTCTGGACAGTTGGGATCAGCTATCCCAGCTGTGCCTTCTCCCAGCTCCTCCTGCATTTTCATCTTCCTCACAGACAGGGTGGTGTGAGAAGCAGGAAAGGCCCTGATGCTGTGCAACACTTTTCAGCAATAAAAAGACATCAACATCCCTGTGTTATGAGCACTGTTTTCAGCACAAATCCCAAACACAGACCCTTATCAGTTACCATAAAGAAAATTAACTCTGTCCCAGCCAAACCCAGCACAAAGAGATTGTCAACATTGGTTGTACAATGGCTATCAGACGTCTGCTCCTCTGCACCAGCTGTCAGCATGTGAACTCTTTCTGTGGCATTATGCAGCAAATGAAATTGCTCACTTTTTTTTCCTGACGTGAGGTATTTTCTATTACCTTGCATTTACTGCAGGTAAAAGCATCCAAGCAAGTCATCAGCACAGAGCATGACAACTTGTGACCCTGGGAGAACCGGTAACTTTGGCCTACTGCACCACAGAGTAAAAGGAAATTTATCATAATTCCCTGTCTGGGGAGTTCTGGCAGATGATGCAGGCATTGTTGTGACAATTAATGTCCCCTTTGTGTCTCTGAGAATTCCTTCATAACTAAAAGGCTAGAATTTTGTTTCTCTACAGGACTTTACCTCCCACATTTAGGGAAAAGGAAATCAGAGCGTATGTCTGCACCTCTCTTGCTCTGTTCTCAGTCAGGGTTTTAGCCTTGCCTGCCAGTAAATGTGCTGGGCAGTGAATGGTGGATGTGCCCCCTCCTGCTTCCCCTTCCCACAGAAGCAGAAAACTCTTAGTAGCAAACGATTGAAAATGAGCAACACCTCAACACCCACCCAACGAGGACAGAGAGCAGGAAGAGTCCAGACAAACAGTTTTTGAATAAGAGACAAGTGTCAGGCAAGAACAGGGCAGATGACTAGAGAAGAAATTCCAGGTCTAGGGTTTGATTGCCTGTGTGCTGCACACTGAGCTGTGTACCGACACCCTGGAGAGCCTGCTCACTTCTCTCATAGTTGTTTTCTACTTGTTGTAAAAAGCAACTGAATCTTCACTGCTGGGAACTGCTCAAGAACTGTTTTTGCTGAACATGTTACTTTGACAAATATTGTGAAATACGATTCCATTACCACCAACATGTGGTTAGAAAGCAATACCACACAATCTATTCAGTTAAATCTGCATCTACACTTTGCCAGACAGATGCAACTTCCAGATTTGCAGCTGCAGAAGTGAAATCAGAGTTTGGTTCAAGTTAGTCACTGAAACAGCTGTGCAGTTAGACCTGCACGTGCTGTATGGTGAACCCAAAATTACAGTACATTTCTGGATGTTGCAGAATATGAAAGACAGCACAACACAAATGAGGAAGAACAGGGTCAGAACTCAGAACATGCTCTTTTACAATTCTGTGTTATTAAAAAGATTTCATTATAGAAAAAAAGTTGCATAGTAGTTAGAGAAGTCAGAAAGTTCAGGATTAAAATCAAGCATAAAAGCAGCCTGCTCTTTGGAAAACTAGTACCATTGGGTAGAAGCAGATACTTTTTTCTTTCCAGAAAGGGAATTCTTCCCTTTCCAAATTACACAGCATGCTCAGAGATCTAGATTGGACCAGGTTTAAACCATCATTGTTTTTTTAATATATGATTTTTTGCTACAGTTTTTTGGCTCACCCAGACCTCTGCTGGATTATAAACAGACCTGCTGTCTCTTGCCCTGGCCACTGGTGGATTTGTTTACTTATTCCCAAGGGGAGATTGAAATAACAACTCCTGCCTGATCCAATGCTACCTCATAAGAAGAGCTCCCTGCCCTACAGGACAAGACAGAAGCTGAGCTGTACCTAACCCTCAACAGCCTGACAAGAGTCACTGCTGAGGCTTCAGGCCTTGCAACTCTGGGAAACCAGAATTTCAGCAAGTTTTATTACAGTAGATGAGAAAAACAAACAAACAAATAAACCCTTGCAGGTCAAAACATTGCACCTTTGTTTTGAACTTTGTTTTGAACTTCTCTGTTGCTTCATTTGGATGCAAACAACTTTCAAACTGGCAAGTGAAATGGCTGAAGAGAAAATACAGAACTCAATTAAACCGTGAGGAAGTAAAACATTACTGAGGAGTCACAGAATCACAGAATAGTCTGGGTTAGAAGGGACCTTACAAATTATCTGATTCCAACCCTTCCACTATCCCAGCTTGGTCCAAGCCCCATCCAGCCTGGCCTTGAACACTTCCAGGGATGGGGCAGCCACAGCTTTTCTGAGTAACCTACTACTACCCTCACTACCCTTACAGTCAAGAATTCTTTTTTAATATCTAATCTAAACCTACTCTCTGTCAGTGTGAAGACACTCCTCCTTGTCCTGTCACTCCAGACCCTTGCAAATAGTCTCTCTCCATCTTTCTTGTGGACTCCCTTCAGGTACTGAGAGCCACAATGAGGTCATACCAAAATCTTCTCTTTTCCATGCTGAATGAACCCAATTCTCTCAGCCTTTCCTTGTAAGAGAGGTGCTCTATCCCTCTAATCATCTTGGTGGCCTCCTTTGGACTTGCTCCAAGGTTGATGTCCTTCCTATGCTGAGGAAGAGGAAACCAGAAAGGAAATCTGCACGTACAGTGCAAATTAAGGATGCTGTCAAGAATTTCACATGGTAGGACACCTTGTTTTCTGCTTGGGCAGTTCTTCATTGTTTGCATTGACAGCACAGTGCCCTCTGAAACAAACCCCCCCCGCCTCCCCCAAGTCAAGTCTTCCTCAGCAGTGTCCCCTCTCTCTTACACCACACCATCTCTGTCATCCAGGACAGGGCTTACCTGCCCCTGCAGGTATGTGCTATTCCTGCCTGCCAGCACATCTCTGTGGAGCCTGCAGGCTTTCCTTGTGCTTCTCTGCTGATCAGCTCAAACAGAGCAGGATGTTGCTGAGGCTGGGCTTATGATTACACTGCACTTTGCAATGCAGGACAGTCCCTGCCTCTTGCAACTCTCCACACTCACATCTGCTTCTACGACCAGACAAATGAAACAGCAAAGTCATTGCATGGTGAGATCTCCATGAGAGGTGTGAAATGCTGCTGTCAGCCAGGGAATGTGGTGTCATGAACTGGGGCCTCTGCTGTACTCTACACACAGCCTTTGTCCTCGCGTTGCAGCTTAGGTCAGGAGAGACAGAACACACACTTCAATTATAACAGGATCCAAGTGCAGGAGTTTGAGTCTTGATCACCTCAGTGAAACACGGGTCAGAAGAGCAGAGGATGCTACAGAACTACAGGCAGAAGTGCAGTTATCCCTATTTGCCCATTCCCTGCAGAATGAAGGGAAAGCTCTGAGGGCTTTTGGCAGCTGGAAGGAACAGGGTGGCTTTGGCCATATGAGCTGGGTCACAGGCTTTCCTGGGGATCCTCCATGGCCAGGTGTCCCCCAAGGTAGAGCTGTGTCACCCACCACTTTGGACAGCAATTACATTGGTGGGGAGGGGAAGATCTTCCATGGCCGCCCATGGACTGCTCCAAGCCATTGCTCACTGAGTATCACACTAATACTGAGAATATACTGAGAAAATACCCTCATGCAAGTTTAGATCTGTTACCTCTATCAGTTACATCCTTTGTCTGCATCACACCTGCCCAAATTGTAGACAAAAATTACACCCCTACTAACAACTTACCAACACACTGTAAGTCAAAATCTGGGCCTCCTGTGTCTTCTGAACTAGGATGCACCAGCATGAAAAGCAATCACAACCCAATCAGAGATGCTGGCAGAAATGGTTTAACTATCTAGTTTAGTCTTTCCTGTCTGAGTATTAACATCTGCTAGACAAGGTCTCAGACCTCATATGTTGTCAGTTTCCATTTAAAAAGAGGACTGAATTTTGCTCTGCTGATTCTTGTCTAGTATATGGGGCGGTCCAAGTTCCACACTCAATAGGCACTCTGTAGGTGTAAATCAGATTTTCCACTGATTCTAGGACACTACAACACTCAAGGATCTGACCTTTTAAATTGACCATCTTAGATTTGCCCTTCTAGGTTTGTCTGGGTAGAAGCAGATAGTTTCTTCTTTTCAGTTTAGGAATTCTGCCCTCTCCTAAGTGTTTTTAGAATCACTCCTTGGATAAACAGGACTATTTTATACTGGTAAGATGTGACTTTTCCCTAACAGCCAAATTAAGATGTGTTATCTAATGAAACGCAAGGCCTGATGTTTGCTACATGAGAACAATACCTATTTTAAATGTCAATTCATAACATCTTTACTATTAATCACTTGGACAACTGCAATGTCTTGTTTTTGTTCCTGTATAAAGGTCAAAGTGTCTCAGTGAACAGAAGTTCTCTACAAATAGTAGGAGCTAATACTCTGCATGACTAAATGCCTGACAGAGAAAACACATCACTTAGAGCAGATCTGGACATAGCAGCAAAGTTTATAAAAATCTTGGATCAGACTTTCTGATAGCTTGTCTGCAGACAACATGCCTGAAGGGCAGCAGAAGTGGCATAAATGGGGTTTTGACATCATCCCACACTGTATCTTCCCCACAACTTTATCCTAGACCTCATCTCATCTGAAAAGCAATAGCGCTTATGACATTAAGAGCACGTGTGTTTGTATCTTATTTTGGCCTTGAACTCTCAAACAGTTGCTGCTTTTTCAACAAAAAATCATCTTAGAAAGAACATTAATGGTCACACAAATTACAAAACAAAATAAAAGACTGAGTTTTGATCTCACATTTACTCTAATCTTCACAAAGTTCATGGTTCAGAAGAGACATGGAGGAGGCCTAATCAGGGTTATTGGGGGGGTTGTTGCTTTATGACACTATTTAGAAGAGTTTTATCAGGAAAGCTGAACGCCAAATTGTACTGCAGAAAGCTTCCAAGACCAACCTTTTGTTTTAAGACCATAAAAGGCAAAAATAAACTGCCTTTTTCTGTGTGATCAAAGACCCAGCATAAAAAGTGTCAGGAGGACCTTAAATGCCAGTTCCTGTACTCCCAATGTGTGTATTTTGGACTTCTTCCAATGTGGGAGCAAGACGGACTTTTATTTTTATTTTCTTTTTAAATGGAAGGAAGCTGCCAAAATACATAAGGAGAAGGATTAGAGCCAGTTGCTTTTTGTTGGTTCTTTGGTGGGAACATTGCCAGGCAAAGCCGTATGCTGAATTCCCAGGGAATTTCACTCTCAAAAGCCAGCTTCTGGATTTCCCTCATTTGGGAAGCTCTCCCTGAAAGGGATATTCATATCTAGGAATCAACTCAATGCAGAATTGTTGTAGTGGCAAATTGGCTGCTGGCTATTCAAGTGCTGCTCTGCATAGCAGCCTCTGCTGGTTTGGGTGTTTTATTTTTGTGGTTTGTTTTTTGTTTGGTTTTTTTTTTCCTCCACTCCAGGTTGGGACTGGTGAGTTGGGCATGTTTCAAAAGCAAAATTGCAGAGCACCCTGGGTAATCCAAAGTGTGCTCTCACAAAGGCAGGAAGAGACCGTTGCTCTTGGTATCAATAGCTGCTAACACTGAATCTCCAGGATCACTTGCCAAGGCTGAACAATTGGCCACAAACACATTATTTCTGTCTTCTTGGAGCCTGCGAGGGTATTGCAGCTGCTACCCTGTAATGAGACAGAGGGCTATCTCTTGCTACTAATCCACCTCCCGCCTAACATTCTCTCTGTCCTGTCCTGTGCCTCTCCTTTGCTCTATTCAGTGGTCACATCAGTGGGGCAGAAAGGAATGTTTCCAAAGGAAGCTGCAGCTTCACAGTTTTTCTGTCTACGTATGCAGAGGGAAAGGATGTGAAAATCAGGCGAGAGATGCAATTCTGAGAACTGTTTTGACATGGCAATGGGTTTAGCAACTCAAAAAAAAATAATCTTGGCAGGAATCACTGTATTTATTCTTTGTGTGTCAAGGAGAGATTTCCTTGAGAATTTGCAATAAAATCCTGTACTGTAGAAAGGCTAGACCTATGATTAAAGCATCAGACAGGGCCTCTGAATTTCTCTTCCTAGAAGATAATTTTTTACATGTCTATGCCTTTCACTCTGTAAAATATGTACAACAACTTTTATGTACCATGAGCAAATTCTTGAGCTGTTTTGAGACATTCAAAGGCTGTAGTGATAAGAACAACAACAAAAAGTGCTAAGAAATAACAATAGTTATTGCACAGGAAAACTAAGTGACTTGTCAGACATTTCAGTTGGCTTCAGCAGATAGCAGAGAAAGAAAGCAAGAGCATACATCATTAGCCAAGCATGAAAGCCACATAATCCACCTTTAACCTACAAACTTCTGTGATTTTGAAGTAGATTATTTCTCTGTTCATTAGTACGAGGCATTATCTATCTTTGCAATAAAGTCCAAATGTTCTTATTATTGCTGAACCCTGACGCTGAAATGTAGCTCTTTTAAAGTTAGCAGTAATCATTTGCAATACAGTAAGCAGATGGAGACCCCATCAGAAATCAATGTCCCATTGTAATAGGTCTTGTGTGTCTAGACAGTCAGAGACAGTCCCAGCCTTTGAAAAGATTACGGGCTGAATAGACAAGAGAAACAAAAAATGTGGAGAAGAAGCCAGCAGACCACAAACGAAGTGTTGTGTTCAGGTTCCCAGTGCTGGTTCCTGGTGAAACAGAGATGAGGATATGCCTGGGGGTGCTGTGGCTGAGTGCCTTGCACACTGCCTCCCACTTAGGGCCCAATGTCAGGGCTGCTGGAGGGCTCCTGCTGCCAGTGAGAATAACAATCAGAGGGAGATAACAGGATCAGCCAGGGATTCTGCAGCAGAGAAGACCTGACATGATATTTATCTGCTGTCTGCAGGAGGGAATCATATTTCTTTTGCACAGATGGATGTGCACACAATCAACTTCTGAAGATGAAAAACAAGAGTTTCTGATTTCCACCTAGGTTTGGCTAGTGATTACATTAAACCCAAAGATTGTTGTACCTACAGCTGAATCATTATAAACAGCAAAAATTAATTAGTGCACATACAAAACAGTACCTGTAGATGTATTGGGTTTTCTTTAACTAGGTCTTTTTTGGACTTAGTTTCTCAATCTGTATGACCCCCAAAACTGCTTGCAAATTTCATCCAAACTTGGCAATAGTTTTCCCATAAGATCTGTAAAAATATGTGGGTTGATAGAGAAGACAGAAACAGTGACAGTATCTCTCCAGCTCCAGCCTTATGCCACTGGATATTGGAGCTTCCATTCAGACAAACAAAATAGAGAGTGGGGCTTCTTTTGTTCATTGCATGACTTGCTTGTCAATGCACTCATTCTACCTCATTTCAACCCTCCCTTGGTTGGAGCATTGGTTAAATCAGACTTGGTTTTTTCATATGTCTGCTTTGACCGTGAGGGATTTTTTTAACAAATACTGGTTTTCTTCTCAGCATCTTATCCCAAAGCTTTGAGGAAAACCTGAAGTCCAGAAACAGTCCTGTCAATCCTGGTAAGGTCACTTGTGAAAAAAACAAACAATCAACCAACAAACAAACACACAAACAACAAAAAAAAAAATCAGTAATGATTTGAAAATGTGTATTGTGGGCTAACCTTACTGGTCCAGAACTGTCACATTGTGAAAATCCCCTGAAAAATCTGTCACGATGTGTCCCTGGGGCTGGGTTTTGCTGGAGCCCCAGCTTTTGGCAAGGCCAACTTAGATGAGTGCTGGGACAGGCATGTCCTGCCTGTCCCTGCCTCATCTTCCAACCTGCAGGCAGACAGAGTATTGTTCTGAATTCAAAGCCCCCAACATTTCTGAGGATAAATGCATCCCACTGCCTGTGCTTTGCACCCAAAGGCTCTCCCCCTGCTCGTTACATTCAGGGATTGTTTCCCCATGGCTAGATGTGATCCAACCCAGGGGACTGGCAGGGCACAGCCCCCAAGACCCTGGCAGAAGTGCCAGCTTCTTCCCCAGGGCTGGCAGCATCCCTGACTCAGCAGGAAGGTGCTGGATGGCCCTGCCTAGGCCAGAGAGGCACTCAGCATCTTGTCCTGTTGGAAAAGAGGAGCTTGAAGAAGAGTGTTCCAGTCTCCTGGGGAAGCACAGCTGCCAGCTTGCTGTCTGTGATGCTGGTGGTGGTGCCAGGCAGCAAGGAGTGTTTGAGGACAAGGAACATGCAGGTCACGTACACGTGGTACCTACATATTGAGGATGCCAGAGGAATGTGAATGAATGATAGTACCAGTTTCTTAATTAAGGCTTTCAGTGACTCAGTTTTCTCAGAAAGATGACATTGATTCGATGAATCATTGCTTGGCTGCTTGCAGCATCAAGGGATGTAGGAGGCATTGCTTTGTGTATATGTGATCAATTTAACAGATCAGGTCTACACACCTACACCCAACTGCAAAAATCACATCAATGCTGTTGCTGATCATCTGCAAATAAACATTTGGTGAAAGCTTTGCTTAATATTGTACTATAGGTAGATCGTGATTTCTTTTCTGAACAAGATATTGATACCCTTTTATTGATGTGCTCAAATGCGCTGCTCCAGACTGTGGATTAATTGCCCACAGTGTTTCAGTCCAAGACTAAAATAAATATCTTTCATCTTTGCTACTGTGTCAACAGCTGAGTTACAGAATATTAAACAAAACCTGGCATAGGCACATTAAAACAGACCGTGCCTTTCTTTTTGTGAGGTGGTAACTCCCAACTAGATAACAAACGTCTGTGTTCTGGGAGATGGATTTGGAGAAACCAACACTAATTTCTTATAAAAATCTTAGTCATAGATGAAGAAACCATTTTCTTTAGCATATAACTTTGTATTTAAGAGTGTGATTCAATCCAGGTGGTTTGTTTACTAAATTAGAGACTTTTCTTAATTAGGAAAGAAGACACAGTTCTTATGTGTGTGTCCATGAAAAACAACCTGTTAACCACTTAAAAGCTCCATTTGATATTAAGGACTCTCTATGTTATTCTATATCACACTGCAAATTCTGTCCTCATTGTTGAGCATGCCTGTGACCTTTTGACTCCAGATTCAGCTGAAGTCTCCTGGGAGGTGACAGAAAAGGAGGGGGAAAAACCCCTTTAACTTGGCTAGATATAACAGTGGAGGGTCATTAAATCCTGGTGATCAGCTATTCAATTACAGTCCATTTAATCATACAGCAGCAAAATAATTGGCAATGGTTCAAGGCAAACTAATTATTCCAATCTGAAACTCGGCAGGGTAACAAGTAAACTGTGGATGAGGTGGTGATAGATTTTGAACGTCTGACAGGTCTGATCTGGGAGGCTCCTGACAAGGGGACTAATGACAATCCAGGATTCTTTTCAGTCATGTCAAAAAATGAGGGAAGACTGGGAGCAGAAAAACAGCTGCTGGGAGGAGAGGAAAAGAACACTTTCAGGAGGAAGGAAAAAAAAAAAAGAGAGAGGAAGAAAGGTGGACTTTTTAAAAGTCTCTAATCCAAACCTTAAGGTTCCTTGGCCACAGGGGCACAGAGGCAGGCTAAGGTGTACAGTTTGCCCCCTTTTTTTTGTTGATGTTTTTCTTCCCTTGCATCAGCCAAAAAGTAATTAGGCTTGCTGAAAATCATGTGTGTCCTGGGAAAACCATGCAGTGAGCTCAGAGAAATCCCAGACTTGCAGCTGTGGGAAGGAATTATCTGGAGCATGCTTGCTATAAGCACCAGTCCTGAAGGTCGGCCTGTGGAACTCTTGCCACAAAGGTTGTGGCATCCTCCGGGAGACAGAGGCAGAGCCTGGAATTTCAGCAATGTTGACTCAGCCCATTGGGTCTCAAAAGACAGGATTTGGGTGGGTATCTGTAAGTTAGTGACAGCACAGACTTTTCTTCCTTAGGAGGTAAGCACAGCAGTGCTGCCTGGTAAGATACTCATCAGCTGCAGTTCACCTGAGGGATGTAAACATTACTCATCACTGGGAAAACAAAGAAGTTGGCTGGATATTGTTCTGGTGCAGGGTGGAAATTCAGATGTTCCTCACTAAGACCACAAAAGTCAGGAGACACGCCAAAATGTTTGAGGGAGAGTTTTGAGGGCAGAATTTCCTGGAATAGAGGTATAAAAGCTTGCCTTGGTCTTTCCGTGTGGCAGCACGAAAGCTTGCCAAAATATAGAGATGGATGTACCAAAACAACAGAGCAATAATGTAGAAACGATTCAAGTGGGAGCTGTGAAGAAGTTATCACATCTTACTCTGTAAGGCATAACCTGGTAAGTATCTGCAAATATCAGAAATTACAACAAAATTTTATCGTTAAGAAAAAGTGTTTTTCCAGTAACCCTGAAACAGAAGGCAATAGATAATGCGAGAAGCCAAAGCTTGAACATTAAGAGCAAATAATTCAGAATAAAAAATTCAGTGTTTTGGGGAATAAAACCTCTCTCTCTTTAAAGCAACTACTGTGATCTTTACTGGAGTGGGACAGGACTGGCAGGGATGTAAGAAAAAGTGAAATACAGTGTAAGCTGAAGGGATGAGCTATTCACGTGTGTTTATTAAAGTCATCATGAGAGATGTGGGACAGCTTTGTAATTAGATCTCTTGTTTCTTATTCATGGTAATTCTTATGCAGAAACCAGAGAGGATCATGAAAAGGACACAAAGGTCCAGGTTGGAAGGGGACTTCAAACTTTAATGGAAAGCAGTGCCTTAGAGTAGGCTCTCTAACCTCTGTCAAACTGAGTCTTGAATACTTCCATCAAGGAAAGTCCAACACTCTCCTGGTTCCCATGGCTAATTACTCTTGTGGTGACTTCTTCCCCCTCATGGTGACTTCCCCAGAAATCGGGGAAGGTATAGGTCTCGAATTTTTGGAGATGGTTCTTAAATCATCTTTTCTTCACTATTGGTAGTTGCACATTTATTTGTCATTGCTTCTCTGTATGGGGAGTTTGGGGCTGATCTCATGCATGACTACTGATGTGAAGAAGGGACTGAGTAGTTTTGTCTTTTCTGTGGGCATTTTTAATTAATCTTCCATCCCCATTCAGCAGCACACCTACCAATTCCTCATACTTCCACTTTGTAACACATCAATAACACCTTTTTTCT